>CM076581.1:513516072-513707478 GCA_034641835.2 Pinus albicaulis
GGACTGCTTCTAAACACAGTGCCAAAATAGACTTTAGTCTTAAAGTGCACTACGTATATAAATAAGCAAACATTGTCTCTCTTTTACAACACTCTAAATTTCTCTTTTTCGCACTCTGCGTACTTTCAAAATAAAAACATAACACACTGTCTATTACAAAGCCTTCGGGCTCTTTTTCATTTATATGTCGCAGCACATTTAATAATATAAAAACTACATTAAAATAAAACTAAACTAAAGGACTTTAAAACATATAATGCCCTTTCGGGCCCACCCATACAATAGCGCACATGTGTTATATTGAAAACATAACATTACGAAGATTTAAAAATCTTAACGATAATAAAACAAAACATTAATCAAAAGGGAAACCTTAATAATACTTCAACCTCACAGTCATAGCGATAAACCTTGATTTCAAAATCGATTCAGCAGAATTGCATGAATGCATTTCGCGTTACAAACAAAGGGATGTCGACATAATGTTTGTTTTTGTGCGTGATGGATTATACAATCCGGCACATAATTCACCTCATCGCATCCGCCCCGAGCCACAGCGACATGACGGCCGGATGTGACTTGATTTTATCAAATCCGGTTCATAAAGCCACATCGGGTCCATGACTTAATATTATAATCGAGCCATACAATGGACTTCCGATTCCAATTGAGGAACGAATGCAATGTACTAATTTAACTCTGCCATATAACACACATCGGGTCCAGTTCTATACTGTGCAATCGGGCCATAACATAAAATGTTCCTTCGGCGATATAAAACAATCAGGCATATAAAAAAATACTTCTGATGCAATGATCCCATTGGGGCATACCATCGGAGCAAATAAAAGGGTTGTGGTTTCAAATGTGAATCGCTCGGTTGCGATGAACGCATCGGAACTCGCCACATCCAGCAGACCTTTGTACTTATGGGACACGGGTTTTAAATATAAACTGCGCCCGTTGTTTAAAACAAAAATGCTAGGGTTGATACGATCTTTCTTGTGGTGGCTAAAAAAACAACGAACAACGAGCGTTTGAAAGTGAACTTATTTTGTGTGCAGGCTTTTAAACAATTACAGCAAGCGGCTCTGAGTACATAAACCTGGAGAAAGAAAATGGAAAGCGGCTCTACACAGGGACAGTTGAAAGTAACATTTCAACACTCCCCCTTACTTTCAACTGCTAGGTTATCAGTCATACCTAGGCATTTTCTCAAAAACTCAAAACTCTTCTGCGCCAATGGCTTGGTCAGAATGTCTGAAAACTGCTCCTGAGTTCCGTAGTGTTCCAAAACAATTTCCCCATTGTTTACCAATTCCCTGATGTAATGAAACTTTGTGTCAATCTGTTTCGTTCTCTTGTGAAACACAGAATTCTTAAATAATGCAATAGCTGAGCTATTGTCACAAAAAATCATTGTTCCTTTTGCTTGCTCTTGGCACAAACTTCTCAACATCCTCCTCATCCAAATTTCTTGACACGCTGCTACTATAGTTGCCACATATTCTGCCTCTGCTGTAGACAACACTACAATAGGTTGTTTTTTAGAAGCCCATGAAATGGCTCCTGAACCCATGTGAAAAACATAACCGGAAGTGCTTTTCCGATCATCTACACTTCCAGCCCAATCACTGTCAGTGTATCCAATTAAATCTGAACATTCTGAAGCAGTGTATAAAATGTCATACCTTTTGGTTCCTTTAACATACCTCACAATTCTCTTCGCTATCTGCCAATGTGCTTCCTTTGGCCTCTCCATGAATCTGGAAATCAAACTAACAGCATGCATTATATCGGGCCTAGTTGCATTCAAATACATGAGGCTGCCAACTATGCTCTTGTACAAACTAGGATCAAATTCCTTGTTGTTGTCCTCTCTGCTGAGTTTTAATCCCATCACTGTGGGAGTGATTGTTGCTTTGCTCTCCTGCATATTAAATCTTTCCAACACTTCATTAACATATTTTCCCTGTGAGATAAAAATCCCATTTTCATCTTGTTCTACTTCTATTCCTAAGAAGTATCTCAACAAACCCATGTCAGTAATTTCAAATTCTTCTTTCATTACTGTTTTAAAATTTTCAATAAGGTAATCATCATTACCTGTGAAAATAACATCATCAACATATAACACAACAATTAGCATTTTACCATCTTTTTCTTTGATGTAGAGGGTGGGTTCTCCCTCACACTTTTCAAATCCATTTTCCAGTAGATAGGAATCTATCCTACTATACCACGCTCTTGGTGCTTGCTTTAGCCCATAAAGAGCTTTCTTCAACTTGCACACTTTGTGCTCTTGGCCTTTCCTTTTGTAGCCTAGAGGTTGTTCAATGTAAACCTCTTCCATTAACACTCGTTTAGGAATGTTGACTTCACATCCATTTGGTAAAAATTCCACTTGTTTTGTGCTGCTATGGACAGCACTGCTCTCACGATTTCCATTCTAGCAACCGGTGCGAAAGTTTCCTCATAGTCTATCCCATGCTTCTTCTTATACCCTTTGACAACAAGTCTTGTCTTGTGTATTTCTATTTTTCCTTCAGCATTACTCTTGGTCTTGTAGATCCATTTAACTCCAATGAAATCTTTACCTTTTGGGAGTTCAACCAAATCCCATGTCTTGTTTCTTTCTATGGCATTAATCTCCTCATCCATATCTTCTATCCATTACCTATCTTTAATGGCTTCCTAAAAATGAATAGGGTCAACAACATGACAATATAAAGCAAAAAAATAATTCATACCTTCATTTGCTACCTCTTGTTCATAAATGTCATTCAAATTTTTGAACTTCTTTCCTCTTTCATTAGGTGTACAAGTGCTTGAAGAAGCACTTGAATTTACTCCTTGTGGTGTGCTTGGAGAAGCACTTTCATTTCTCCTCAAGGGTGTCTCTTGCTGCCCTTGTGTTGTTTCTATTGTTTGGGGATGTATTTCAGCCAACTCATCATCATTTTCATCATGAGATAAACAGTGTTTAACAACATTCACTGTTTTCTCTATGCTTCCATCCCAAGCTTCCTCTTCAATGAACTGAACATCTCTGCTCACAATAAACTTCATGGTGGATGGGTTATACAACCTATAAGCTTTGGATTCTTCAATGTATCCAATGAAAATACATTTATCCCCCTTGATGTCCAATTTCTTCCTTAGTTGATCTGGAATGTGTGCATAAGCCACACATCCAAAAACTTTCATGTGTGTGACACCTTTCTTTGTGCCACTCCATGCCTCTTCCGACACTTTGTTCATAACTGCTTTTGTAGGGAACCTATTCAAAATGTACGCTGCACAATGTACAGCTTCATCCCAATAATCATTAGGCAAATGCTTTGCCTTTAACATACTCCTTACCATGTCCATTATTGTTCTATTCTTCCTTTCAGCAACTCCATTTTTCTGCAGAGTATATCTAGTTGTAAACTGCTTATGAATCCCATTTTCTCTACAAAAACGTAGAAAATATTTAGAGATATACTCACCTCCTCTATCACTCCTTATGAATTTGATATGCAGCCCACTTTGGTTTTCCACAAGTGCTTTGAAATTGAAAAATCTTTCAAACACTTCACTTTTGTTTTTCAAAACGTAAACCCAAGTTTTTCTAGTAAAATCATCAATAAATGTTAACATGTAATGGCTGCTAGCAAGTGATGGAGTTTGCATCGGTCCACATAAATCTGAGTGGACAATTTCCAAGGGTGCTTTTGCCCTTATGCTTTTCCCAGAAGGAAAACTTTCTCTGTGTTGTTTCCCCAAGATACAACCTTCACAAAGGCTGTCCAGTTTCTCAATCAATGGCAAACCTCTGACCATTCTTTTTCTATTCAACAAGTTAAGACCTCCAAAGTTGAGATGTCCAAATCTCAAGTGCCACAACCAATTGTCATATTTTTGTTCGCTTTGGAAAGCCTCTTGTGTCACTGCTGCTATCTCTTCTTCATTTTTCAAATCTGCTCTCATCCTGAGAGGGAACATCTTGTTCCTTGTCATCGTCACTTCAGAAATACATTGTTTGCTGGGTGGTTTATCCATGATGGTGCAAACATCATCCTCAAATAAAACATTGTACCCCTTTTGAACAAGTTTTCCAATACTTAAGAGGTTACATTTCATTCCTAGAACATAATAGACATCTGCTATGGATTTCTTTTCACCTTTCCTTGTTAAAAAATTTACATCTCCTTTTCCCATAACAAAAACTTTACTATCAGTCCCTAGTGTGACTTGTGACTTCACACTCTCATCTAACATAGAAAAAATGGCTATGTTTCCTATCACATGGTTACTACAACCGGAGTATAGAAACCATAAATCTTCACTCTTTTCCTCAGCCATATTACAAGCTAAAAACAATTTATCTTGGCTGATATTTTTTGTAGTAAAATTTGCATTTGTTCTATTACCCATATCATGTTGCTTCTTCCTACATTCATTTTCATAATGTCCATTTTTTTTACAATAGTGACATTGGACATTGGATTTATCATACCTTTGTCCTTGAGCATGTTGTTGACCACTTTGTTGGCTGCTACCTTGGCCTTGATGCTGATTTGGATTGCTGCCCCTTCCTTGAGCATTTGCTGGACTGTTTCTTCCACCTATGTTTTGGCTTCCACCTCTTCCTCTCTTGTTTCCTCTGCCTTGCCCTCTTCCTCTTCCAAAGGACATCTAGGTCTTAAAGGCATGCTCTAGAGATGAGTTTTCATTTCTACCCAATCTTTGTTCATGTGTCATCAGTGATGCATGTAGCTCATCAACTGAAAAGTTTGTGAGATCCTTGGTCTCTTCTATGGTGGTGACAATCACATCAAACCTTGAGGAGAGACTCCTCAAGAGTTTCTCCACAATCCTCCTTTCTTCAAGAGTCTCTCCATGACACCTTATCTGTGTGACAATTCCAATCACATGTGTGAAGAATGAGTCAATGTTATCTGACTCCTTCATGTAGAGAGTCTCAAAATCTCTCCTCAGCAACTATAGTTTTGCTGTCTTCAATTTCTCCATGCCTTGATAAGTTTTCTTGAGAGTTTTCCATGCTTATTTGGATCTCTTGGCTGCTGCTATCCTTGGAAACACACTCTCATGCACTGCTTGATACAAAAATTAGAGGGCTCTAGAATCCTTCTTTTTATTGCTCTTCAGCAGTTCCTTCTTTGACTGAGTTAAATCATCAAACTCATTTTCATCTATTGGATCTTCAAAGCCATCCTCAACAAGTTCCCATAAGTCTTGGGAAGCAAACAGGGCTCTCATGGTTATTGCCTAGTAGTCATAGTTTTTCCCATTAAATTGTGGGAGCTAAGTATTACCAATTACCATGCTAGTGCTGGCTCCAGCCATTTTTGCACTCTTAACTATGCTTCAAAATACTTGACTGTGTTTTTAAAACAACTGACTGTCTTCAACAGTAACACAAAAAATGACTTGAGAAATACCTTGGATTCTTCTAGATTGAGTCTTCACTCTACTGGAGAAGCTGCTGCAACAAATAACTCCTTCCTTTAACTTCTTTGACACCTTCAAAGAACCTGGACTAGCTCTGATACCATGTTGGAATTTCTGAGAATTCCAGAACAAACTATAGAGAGAATAATACTCTCCTCTTAAACACAGAGAATAAAAAAGTCTTCACTGGAGACAGAGTTTTGCACTTGAAAAACTATTTCATTAACTTCAAAAAAAAACTATTACAAAATATCCTCTGACTGAGGGAATAAAAAATGCTATACTGCTTCTAAACACAGTGCCAAACAGACTTCACTGTCTCACAAAAATTACACACTCTGTCTCTCTATCTAAAAACAAAAACATTGTCTTTGTTTTACAACACTGCTGTGTTTTTCTCTTTTTCGCATTCTGCTATGCTTTCAAAATAAAAACATAACATAACAATGCCTCACGGGCTTTTTCACTTTTATATGCCACGCATATATTTCAAAACATAAAACAACTATATATATGAAATAACTTTAAAACTAAAACTAAAGGACTTTAAAACATATAACGCCCTTTCGGGCCCACCAATACAATAACGCACATATGTTATATTGAAAACATAACATTGAAAAGATTTAAAACCTTGCGCGATAATAAAACAAAACATTAATCAAAAACCTTAATAAGACTTCAACCTCCGTCGCACGATAAACCTTCCGGATTTCAAAATCGATTCAACCGAATTGCATGAACGTGTTTCGCGTTACAAACCTTGGGATGCTGACATAATGTTTTGTGCACGCGATGGATTATACAATCCAGTGCATAATTCCTAATCATGTCCGCCAGAGCCCTGCTGACGTGAGCAGCAAATGTAACGTGAAACAGTTTTATCAAATCTAGTTCATACAGCCCATCGGGTCCGTGACTTAATATTACAATCGGGCCATACAACAGACTTCCAATTTCGATTGAGGAATGGACACGATGTACTAATTTAACTCCACCATATAACACACATCGGGTCCGGTTCTATACTATGCAATCGGGCCATAACATAAAACGTTCCATCGGCGATATAAAACAATCGGGCCATATAAAAAAATACTTCTGATGTGATGATCTCATCGGGACATACCATCGGAGCAAATAAAAGGGTTGTGGTTTCAAATGAATCATTTTGATTGCAATGAACGCATCGGAACTCGCCACATCAACCGAGACACTATACTTTTTGGGGACCAAGGGGTTTTAAATAAAAACACGCCTGCGTTGTTTAAAATACAAATGCTCTGTTTTGAAATACAGAGTACTGTAGAAGAAAAAAAAAAAAAAAACGAACTATCTGTTCACAAAAGTAGAAGGCGGCCTTGTGTACAGGCTTTTAAACAATTACAGCAAGCGGCTCTGAGTACATAAACCTGGAGAAAGAAAATGGAAAGTGGCTCTGCACAGGTACAGTTGAAAGTAACATTTCAACATAATTGAAAGGCTTGGTATTAGTGTGTGCCTATAATGTAGGATCACTGTTATTATATTTTAGCGGTTGGCACTTTCAGTTGTTGTCACTTTCAGTTGCTGTAGAGTGCGCCTATAATGTAGGAGGTTCGTTATTAGATATCAGTGGCTGGCACTTTCAGTTGCTACCTAATTGAAAGGCTTGGTATTAGTGTGCGCCTATAATGTAGGATGTATGTTATTAGATTTCAGCGGCTGGCACTTTCAGTTGCTGCCTAATGAAAGGCTTGGTATTAACTTTTCTTCAATTATTATAACTAGAGCTATGGATCATCAAAGTGTATGTATTCTAAAATAGTTTCTTGACAAAGGGTTGTTTCTATAGAAATTTCCCTTTCTAACTCTTCACTGCTCTTTTTCAAAGGAGTAAAAACCTATGCTTGATATTGGAGATAGCTCCTTTCGGCTGGCACTTTCAGTTGCTGCCTAATGAAAGGCTTAGTATTAATTTTTCTTCAATTCTTATAACTAGAGATATGGGTCATAAAATTGCATGTATTCTGAAATAGTTTCTTGACAAAGGGTTGTTTCTATAGAAATTTCCCTTTCTAACTCCTCACTGCTATTTTTCAAAGGAGTCAAAAACTATGCTTGATATTGGAGATAGCTCCTTTGCGTCTGGCACTTTTAGTTGCTGCCTAATGAAAGGCTTGGTATTAATTTTGCTTCAATTCTTATAACTAGAGTTGTGGGTCATCAAAGTGCGTGTATTCTAAAATAGTTTCTTGACAAAAGGTTGTTTCTATGGAAATTTCCCTTTCTAACTCTTCACTGCTCTTTTTCAAAGGAGTAAAAAACTATGCTTGATATTGGAGATAGCTCCTTTGCATTCAAAACCTAGAAAAAACAAGGATTTATAAGCACTATTCATAGCAATACCATGTTGAAAAAAAAACTGAATAATCTAGAAACAAAAATGATTTATGGGGATTGAGATACTGGAGATAGCTCCTTTGCACTCAAAATCTAGAAAAAACAGGGATTTATAAGGAATTTTCATAGCAATACCATGTTGAAAAAAAACTGAATAATCTGGAAACAACATCGATTTATGGGGATTGTTTATTGCAATACCATGTTGAAAAAAAACTAAATAAAATTCATATGAAACCCAATCAAACTTTGGAAATAATACATGGGAAAATTCAGATACTACCCAATACAACCATGTGTACAATTCAATTCAATTGGAATCTAATATGGGTAAGTTCCTTGATTTTAAATTTTTTTCTTCTTAGAAGATGGGATTATTTCTATTAAATTAACTGTAACCGTTGTTATAAACATAAAATATATCAGATGAGATTTCTCATAGTTTTCAATCTTCCCCTTCTAGTTAGTCCTTTTTCAATCTTCCCAAGAGCACTTGGATATTCATAATGTAGGTTTTAACCCCAACAAAACTGTTGCGCCTGGTGCAATGTACAAGGGGGGCTATCCCCCCTCTGTGACCCCCCGCGTGTGACTAGTCATGGAAAGAATATAACACATACCCAACATTCTCCCACTTATTGTTTTCTTTCCGCAGGGGGCCACAGGAGAACTTAGTCATTAGCCCAGCTCTGCAACACCCATTTTTTCTCTACACCAAGAGAACTTCTAAGTGCTCATAGACTTCGTTAATGCATCTACAACATTCTTCAAGGTGTCCACCTTTACCAGCAACACCCTTTTAGCCTCAACCATATCTCTCACAAAGTGATATTGAACATCAATGTGCTTTGTCTTTGAATGATAAGCAGGGTTCTTAGCCAAGAAAATTGTACTTTGGCTATCATAGTCTATCCTTATAGCTTGTTGCACCAACCCCATACTTAAACACAATCTCTGCAACCAAACTGCTTCTTTGCTTGCATGAGTGGCTGCTATGTATTCTACCTATGTACTTGAAAGAGCCACTACAGACTGTCTTTTACTCATCCAACTCACTGTACCTCCAAATAGGCTAAACACATACCTACTTGTAGATCTTCCTTGGTCCAGATCTCCATACTAGTCTGCATCAACAAAACCATGAATGTCCAACACTCTTTCCAATCTTGATCTTCCTTGGTAGCACAAGCCATAATCACTAGTGCCACACAAATATATGAAAACCCGCCTCACTACTGTCCAATGCTTCTTCCCTGGGTTAAATATAAACCTGCTCAATACTCCCACTGCATGTGCAATGTCTGGTCTAGTACAGATCATTGCATACATCAGGCTACCCAATGCACTTGCATATGGAACACGAGACATATCCTCCTCTTCTTCTTGTGTCTTGGGACATTGTTCAGGAGACAACTTTGTACCTACAAGAATCGGAACATTCACCGGTTTACAATCCTACATATTGAACCTTTGCAATATAGTCTCGACATACTTCCTCTAGTTTAACCAGAGCTTCCTCTTTGCCCGATCTCTCTTAATTTACATGCCCAAAATATAGTTTGTAGCACCAATATCCTTCATGTCGAATTTGGAGAACCGTTGGGTCTTCAAATCTTGGATAATTTCTTTGTCATTTCCAATCAACAACATATCATCCACATACAAGACCAAATAAATAACACGATCACCAATTAATTTAAAATAAACACACTAATCATCTTCTGGTGAAGCCAAGTCCCCGTATATAGGTATCAAATTTTGATACCACATCCTTGGTGACTATTTTAACCCATACAGAGACTTCTTTAACCTTCATACCAGCTCTTTCTTCCCCTTCACCATAAAGCCTTCATGTTGTTTCATGTAGATCTCCTCTTCCAGATCCCCTTGAAGAAATGTTGTCTTCACATCCATCTGTTCTACCTCAAAATCAAATGTAGCAGCAACAAATAAAAGTAATCTAATAGAAGTAACTTTGGCAACAGGAGAAAAAATATCACCAAAATCAATTCCCGACACCTGGGAATAACCTTTTGCTACCAACCTAGCTTTGTATTTCTCCACCTTGCCTTCTACATTCATCTTCTTCTTAAACACCCATTTTCTCCCCATGGGCTTCCTTCCATCCGGCAACTCCACCAGATCCCATGCCTCATTTTTATGCAAGAATGCCATTTCATCGACCATGGCCTCCTTCCAGAGTTTTCTATCCTCTGAATCTACTACCTCCATGATGTTTCTGGGATCATCATTAGCTATAGTTAAATAAAAGTTTGAACAGAAAGCAGATGGACAATGTCTCTCTGGTTGTCTTCTTTCCTGAACTGATCTTATCACAGCTGGAGTTTGTGGCTCTTAATCTTCTGAGTCTTCTTCTATTATAGAGTCTGATTCATCCTCCTTTAGCTCAAACTATATCTTCTTAGGTTCCTTTGGTAGGACTTCATGTTTAACAACATCTTTCACCTCTCTAAACACCACATCTCGGTTGTACAAAACCTTCCTTGTTTCTAGGTTCCAAAGCTTGCAACCCTTTAAACCATCCTTATACACAATAAATATGCACCTTTCAGATTTATTATCCAACTTGGTCCTTTTCTCCTTTGGAACATGTACATATGCATCACATCCAAATACCCTCAGATGTGAAAGAGAGGGTTTCTTACCAGTCCATACCTCATGTGGAGTCTTATCCTCCAAAACTGATGAAGGTTATATATTAACCAAGTAACATGCAGTCTCCACTGCCTCTGCCTAGAATGCTTGTCCTAACCCGTTACCACTGAACATGCTTCTTGCCTTTTCCATCAGCATTCTGTTCATTCTTTCTACAACTCTGTTTTGCTGGGGTGTGTATGGAGTAGTCTTCTGCCGTGCTATACCACACTTCTTACATAACTCTTCAAATTCCTTCCTGCAGAACTCCCCACCATTATCTGTTCTTGGCACCTTTATCTTCTTCTCTGTCTGATTTTCCACCAGAGCCTTAAATTCTTTAAATTTGTCAAAGACTTTAGATTTCTTCCTTAAGAAATATATCCATGTATTCCTTGAGAAGTCATCTATGAATGAAACATATTACACAGACTTACCCAGTGATGGAACCGAAACAGGTCCAAACACATCACTGTGCACAAGCTCTAATATCTTGTTCTCCCTCTTAGCACCAGAAGGAAAAAGCACTCGATTCTGCTTCCCATATACACAATGTTCATAGAAATAGAAATCTACAGAGAAATTAGACATACCTTCTACCATACCATTTCCATGCAGTATCCAGAGGCCCTTCTCTCCAATATGTCCAAGCCTTTGATGCCATAGCATGGTATTTTCTCCAAAGACCGCTAGGCTTTCTGCTCCACTTTCAGGAACCACAAAACTGTTGCACCCATCAATAATAGTGTTGCCCTAAAGCTTGTACAGAGTTCTGATCTGACCTCCCCGTATTAATACCAGTGCTCCCCGAACCATCTTACAGGTATCTTTCTCGAACACTATTTTTACACCTGCATCATCCATATTTCTTACAGAGATCAAATTTCTTGCTAATGCAGGAATGTGCAGAACACCAGGAAGTGTTCTAATACTTCCACCTTGTAGATTTAGCTTGACTTTTCCACGTCCAAAGATTCTGGCCTTCCTATCATCCCCTAGGAAGACATCACCAACATCATATGTCTCATACTCGTAGAACCACTCCCTATGGGGAGTGAAGTGAAAGGATGCACCCAAGTCTATCAACCATGACTCATGATCTACATGTGTATTTGAAGAAGAATCCAAATACACATCCCCACCTTCATCAGAGGTGGTTTTTGCCTCTGCAGAAGGAGCATCATCAGATCCCTTTCCTTTCTCAGGAGCTTTAGATCTGCAGTCCTTTTTGTAGTGCCCTTCCTTTCCGCATTTCCAACATACCTTTACAAACTTTCCAGGAGATTTAGATCTCCCTCTAGATTTAGATCTCCAACTCGAAACCTTATTCTTTTTTCTGTTCAAGGACCTTCCTCGTACAGTTAAGGCATCTCCATTCTGACCCTCCATATTTCTCCATCTCATTTCCTCCGACAGTAAGACTGAGACAATGTCATCAAAATTCAAGGTAGTTGTATTGCTACCTATTGCAATAACCAGACTATCCCACGAGTCTAGTGGAGAACACAACAAACTAATGCACTTATCTTCATCTGAGATTTTAATATCAACAAATGACAGCTGACTTACCACAGTATTGAAGGCCTTCAGATGCTCTGTCACCAATTCTCCATCCTTCATCCTCAGGTTATACATTTTTTTCCACAGGAACAATTTTGTAATGTTCCAAATTTTTCTTCAATAAATTGGAACATTAATTTTTGTCTAAATTCATTTAGGAGATGAATATTTGGGTAAGGAGACCCAATGACAATAAAAACAAAAATAAAATCCCTCTAGTATGGAAAGGGATCAACCATGGAACAAGATTTCACACCCTCATGTGTGAAAGGAGATATTTGCAAAGAGGTTTGACCAGGTCAGCCAGTGCAGGATATGAGGTGGAAAGCACGACATGGGACAATGTAGGAGGGAAGCTTCTAGAGGAAGGGAAACCATAATTCGAAGTAGGGCCCATGGAGAACCTTCACTTGCTATATATGGAGAGGAGGAGAGCCATTGCCATTCATGCTTATGTTTATGATTTCATGTCTATTCAGACATTGAGCATTCTTTGTTGTTTAGCAAGAATTTTCGGGAAACTCCTATTTAGGATTTCCTCACCTTCTTGAGAGGCCTCTTGAAGGTTGGTTCTTCATCCTCCATATTTCTTGGCTCAAGGCCAAAGCATCCTCCTCCAGGATAGCATTATTGCTACAGTATCATAATATTGTGTTGTAGGGTGTTGCAGTGGAGACTTCACAACACCTCTTCCATTGCTTGTTTTTCAAAGGGAGAGTCGTCCTTGCCTTTGGAGGACCAGTTTGGAAGCATTGGAGCTGATTTGCAGATCTTGGCACTTGGTCAAAGTGTTCTATTCCACTCACTGTGCAGTCCCTCTTAGTGACTGCGTTATTTTCATGGAGTATCTGTAGTGAGGGTTTACAGATTGATTGGAGGGTGAGATCTCAAGTGTAAGGATCAGCCTTCCACTTAAGAGATCCATTGGAGGATGTATACTTCAGATTTTTCATCATCTTCAGCCTTCTCTATTGAGTTCCATATTTGAGTTGCAGTCGCTGCCCAGCAACTCCGGCATTTTTTCCATTTTGTATATTTCAGCCAATCCTCTAGAGGATTGATGTATTATTGTTTCTAAGGGTTAGAGCTTTTCTCCCCTATTGTATTTGAGCCATATATTGTCATATTCATGTATTGACATCATTTTGTAGCAGAATTATATCATAGACTGCGTCCTCATAGCCTGGGTTTATGCAGAAACAACAGTGTTCTTTCATTTCCATGTACATGTATTATTGAGGCTTGCATTGCCTTTCTTGTGTTGATGTTTCCTCAAGAACTTGTACTCCTTTTTCTACTATAACAATGTTCATTGGCTATACATATCTTCCTGTCTCACAGCTATTAAAATAACACTATTGATCTATTGTATGTTCATACATTTGTTGCAGCCCCATTCTTTGGAAAAATTCCTGAGGAAGGAATTTTCACATATCTATAGACAGAGTCTGTGAAGGGCCAGGTAGCCTTTGGATCTCATCGTTTGTTCAAAGGTGAAATATCTAGAAAATTCCCCCATAGTCTATCTCTAGAATAGACTTGTGATATTTCCGAAAAAGGAATATTACAGTGGTATCAAAGCAACTTTCTTGGCTCAGCCTGTGAGTTTAAGCCCAAGAAGATCAGAATGTTGAAGAAGATGATATTACTCTCATCTATGTTCAAATCCAGTGGAGACCTCTCCAAGGAGGTCAAGAATATTGAAGAAGAAGAAGAGGAAGTACCATGCACTTCCTATTCTCATCAAGAAGAAGGCATTGAGCATGGAAGACACTTGGATCACCAAATTCTAAGTGATTACCTTGTTGAGTATAGATCTCAACCTAGGGCCTTCAAGGAGACTCTATATTTTCCTCATTTCATCCAGCTGAAGGAAGAGAAGAGACCATGTAGCAGAAGAGAAATCAAAGGCAATAGATTTCTGTTGTCTACCTTCGATGGGTCATCTACTGCAAGAACTTGGGTGAAAGAGTTGGTAGCATTCTTCTTTCTACATCCTATGATAGAGAAAGAAGTTGTTGAAATCTCAGCGCTGCATTTGAAGGGTGAAGCTTATGATTGGTGGAGCAGCCACTTGAGCCATGAATGGGTGAAACCTTTTGCAAAGTTCATCCAAGGATTGATCAAAACCTTTGATGATGAAGGGGCAAAGAAAGAAAATATCACATCACCACTTGAGGAGCCTTGTGATAACGCTGTCACACTCATGGAGGAGCAGCGACATGCATCAAAAGTTGGGGCAGCCAACACTTTTGAGGAAGGGACTCTTGTAGCCCTACAAGAAGTTCCCATTGCACAGCAAGGTATGAGAATATTTCCACATTCTTTTTTTGCAGCAAATTCTTTTGATCAATGTGGAAACTTGATTTTGAATGACCAAGGGTCAAATCCAATTACTACCATAGAGAAGCCTAGTTGCACTATGCTGTGCAACATGAAAAATTTCAAGGAGGAAACAAACCATCATTCTCATGAGCCATTGTTGGATTGTACATCACATTAGAGGTTGGGGTTTGAAGCCTTGAAGGATGATAGTAGACATCTTGCAGTGAGAAACCCTTTCTCCCTTCAAGATGACACTTTCTCAATGAGCTCCTCTCAGCTCAAAGAGGAATTTCTACTTTCAGATCCAAGACCTCATTGGTTTTGGAAAACTATTGATGAGAGGGAGGTCTCAAGGAGGGATCTCATTAGAGGTTCACTTAAACACACCATGGAGTGCAAAGATTTTCTTCCTTTCTCACAAGAGCAGATAGAAGATGGAGGACATCTTAGGATGGATAACATCTCTCATGCTTGTGTTGGAAATTCCTTGAGCCATACACATCATGATGGGAGGTTTTTTCCTACCACCTATTTGGGTCTTGATAGGGTCTCATTGATCCTTGAGAATATTGCATTTCAAAATCACATGGAGTGCAAAGACAGGAATTTGATTTGGGAGGATGGTAGCCCTCAAGGGAGGAATACCAAGGTGAAGAGAAGAAGAAAGCATCCACAAGTGGTTGAGTGGATGTGGTTGATGAGTAAGGAGTTGGGAGGCTACTTGCAAATTTATGATACCGGGCAGCAGGAGGCTTGGCTGCGCTGGTTACTCTTGAAAGATTTTTTCCATCACTTGGCAAACACTCTTCCTAAGAGTAGGAGGCAGGATACTTGCATCATTGAGCAACATAGAGTATGGATGCATGATGTTGATGTGATACTCATATCATTCATTGTGTCTTCATCACATGAGTTGTATGATGGGAGTATGGGGAGGCAGCAAAATACTTTGTTGCTTTTCTTGGGAGAGCAAGGGAAGATTTGCTCTCACACTTTGTATGATGTTGCAGGAGGAGAAGATGGCATTATCTCCTTGATCTTTGATGATGGCTTGGAAGAACTTCCAACTTGGGAGGTATTCCACATTTGTTGCAGTATTATTAGAGGAGTCTTTGACAAAGAACAGAGCTTTGTATTGACAGGAGCTTATTTTCATGAGCTCACAGCGCTGTCACTTTGGAGCAGAGACTTATGGATGAAATGTGCCCAGCGGAAATGTGGTGGATCCATAACCCACAGGTCTCAGGCTCATTTCATATTTGTTGCACTTGATGAACAAAGAGGAGGTAATGATGATAGAGGCATCTATCACTATGGCATATTCTTCTTGACTTGGGTTTCCAAGCATGAGGAGGATTATCTTCTTGTAGAACACGGTTCGTTATTATTCATAGCATGCCAACACACTATGGAGGATTCATGTACCATCTTAATTCCAGCATATGGTGAGAAGTTTGTATATACATTCATTGATTTTCACACTCTTACCATTCTTATGCAGTGCATTGCTTCACAAGGGGGCAAGCTTGTCACATTGCTCCATGAGTTTTATTGGGCCAATTTACATGATGGAGGCAACCATCTCTTTTGTGGCCTTGGGAAAATGTTCTATCATCACATGTATGTTCAGTTGCTGCACTATAACATGTATCATATGAAGACATGCATGATTAACCATGTAGAAAGAAACATTTTTCCTTGTACTTTCCTCAAGCGGCAGTTTGTAAAACTGCGTTGTACTTGTTTGGGAAGCTGTTGGTACCTTCTTGCACCACATGAAACCTTCAGCATTATCTTCATTTTATTGCTAATCATGACTTCATTTTCTGATATGGATCAAATTTTTATAAGAAGCATGATTATGAGAGAGGCACATGAGTTGGATGTGTCCTTGAGTGGGAAAAATTATCACATTTTCTGCACTACATGTTCTAATGGGAACATGGGAGGAGGTATGGCCACCACTACTACATATGTGTTCTCTTTTGAGGTGGACCATGGACTTGAAATTCATCCATTGTATAGCCAAGGACAAGTTTTTGATCTTATATTATTGTTGTATTCAGCCATTTACTATTCATTAGTAGATGTGATGGATCTTGTACATTGCTTTCCATGTAATTTTTTGAAATTGCAATGGATGAAATTGTGTTGTGTCCTCTTGAGATGTTGTTTGCACTTTGTAGCATCATGTAAAACCTACAGCAAACTTCTCATTTGGATATTCTATGATGAACATGTCCTATTCATCATGGATGATATTTTTTGGGCCCGCTTGTTCTTCATTGTCGGAGGGGAACTCTTTGGAGGATTTTTCTTCTTTCTACCATTTGAGGGCAATACTTTTGCAGCCCAGGATCAGCATATACTCTAAAATTGTCATGATTGGAGAGAAGGGCAGCGTGGGGTAAGCTATGATACTTTCCAAATTCAGATTTTCAGCCCACCTACATTTCTGGAGCTTGAAGTGGAAGGAGATTTTCAGGAGTTGCCTTGTTGGGAGGTGGCTCATTTTGTTTGGATGATTTCTTGGGGATGGAGGATCCACATGGGGGAGATGTTCCTCATTATATTTAATTCTCCATGCCTCGAGTGGAGATTCTTCAGTTCTATCCTTGTAGTTTCTTGGGGACAAGCAACATTTGGGAGGGGAGGACTGTAATGTTTCAAATTTTTCTTCAATAAATTGGAACATTAATTTTTGTCTAAATTAATTTAGGAGATGAATAATTGGGTAAGGAGGCCCAATGAAAATAAAAACATAAATAAAATCCCTCTAGTATGGAAAGGGATCAGCCATGGAACCAGCTTTCACACCCTCATGTGTGAAAGGAGATATTTGCAAAGAGGTTTGACCAGGTCAACCAGCGTAGGATATGAGGTGGAAAGCACTACATGGGACAACATAGGAGGGAAGCTTCTAGAGGAAGGGAAACCCTAATTCGAAGTAGGTCCCATGGAGAACCTTCACTTGCTATATATGGAGAGGAGGAGAGCCATTGCCATTCATGCTTATGTTTATGATTTCATGTCTATTCAGACATTGAGCATTCTTTGTTGTTTAGCAAGAATTGCCGGGAAACTCCTGTTTAGGATTTCCTCACCTTCTTGAGAGGCCTCTTGAAGGTTGGTTCTTCATCCTCCACATTTCTTGGCTCAAGGCCAAAGCATCCTCCTCCAGGACAGCGTTATTGCTGCAACAGCATAATACGGTGTTGTAGGGTGTTGCAGTGGAGACTTCACAACACCTCTTCCATTGCTTGTTTTTCAGAGGGAGAGTCTTCCTTGCCTTTGGAGGATCAGTTTGGAAGCATTGGAGCTGATTTTCATATCTTGGCACTTGACCAGAGTGTTCTATTCCACTCACTACGCAGTCCCTCTTAGTGACTGCGTTATTTTCATGGAGTATCTGCAGTGAGGGTTTGCAGATTGATTGGAGGGTGAGATCTCAAGTGTAAGGATTAGCCTTCCACTTAGGAGATCCATTGGAGGAGGTCTACTTCAGATTTTTCATCATCTTCAGCCTTCTCTATTGAGATCCAGATTTGAGTTGCAGCAGCTGCCCAACAACTCCGGAATTTTTTCCATTTTGTATATTTCAGCCAATCCTCTAGAGGATTGATGTATTATTGTTTCTAAGGGTTAAAGCTTTTCTCCCCTATTGTATTTGAGCCATATATTGTCATATTCATGTATTGACATCATTTTGCAGCAGCATTCTATCATAGACTGTGTCCTCATGGCCTGGGTTTATGCAGAAACAGCGGTTTTCTTTCATTTCCATGTACATGTATTATTGAGGCTTGCATTGCCTTTCTTGAGTTGATGTTTCCTCAAGAAATTGTACCCCTTTTGCTGCTATAACATTGTTCATTGGCTATACATATCTTCTTGTGTCACAGCTATTAAAATAACGTTGTTGATCTATTGTATGTTCATACATTTGTTGCAGCCCCATTCTTTGGGAAAATTCCTGAGGAAGGAATTTTCACATATCTATAGACAGAGTCTGTGAAGGGCTAGGTAGCCTTTGGATCTCATCCTTTGTTCAAAGGTGACATATCTGGAAAATTGCCCCACAAACTATCTCTGTAATGGACTTGGGATATTTCCGAAAAAGGAACATTACAAATTTATTCACCAGAGACTTAGATTGGTACAAAGTCCCTAGCTTGTCCCACAAGGTCTTCGCTATAGCTTCCCCAGATACATTCAACAATACTGAATCTGAGACACACAACCAAATTGTGCTCTTTTCCTTCTGATCCAGCGTCTTCCAGTATTCATCTCACATTTTCGTTGGTTTAGTACCCGAATCTACCGCGATCCACTGATCTTTATCCACCAGCAAATCCTCCATCTTGAGCTTCCACAACTCAAAACTCTGACCATTAAATTTTTCAATCTCTATCTTCCCACCTCTTGCCATCTTCTTTCACCGCAAGAATCGATCCCACAGATCTCCCACTGAACAAGGTCTACCTCAGGCCCGAGCAAAAAACTCCTCAATAGCAAAGGTGTCCACTTGAAGCCGAAACAACTCTGATAGCAAATGTAGGTTTTAACCCCGACATTACTGTTGCGCCTGGCGCAACGTACAAGGGGGGATATCACCCCCTGTGACCCCCCCCCCCCCCCGCGCGTGACTAGTCATGGAAAGAATATAACACATAATTTAAGGCAGAACAATAAATTTGCATATATCTTATATCTAAGGGTTGTTCAAATATCTCTATTGCAAGTTAGATTTAAGGAGTCCCTCAATTGTCTCTATTGCAATTTAGTTTTAAGGAATCATCAAATTTCAAGTAGATGATGGCATTCTACAGGATTCCATTATTTCTGGGCTAAGTCCATCTCTCAATATGCGGAAGACCTAAAAGAAAAGGAATACAACATTCCAAGGTAACCAACTGTAATAGTTATTCAATGCAAATTCAGAACATAGTCAACACTCTGTGATGGCTTGTGATGGGCAGGCTTGGCTTTAATTGCATTCAAATATTTTTGCGCTAAGTCCATCTCTCAATAACCGGAAGACTTGAAAGAAAAGGAATACAACATTCCAAGTTAACCAACTATGATAGTTATTTCGATGCAAATTCGAACACTTTCAACACTGCGTGATGGCTTGGCTTGGATTTAATTGCATTCAAATGTTAAAAGAATACAACATTCAGGAAGTGACTTCAGCTGTGATAGTTATTTAATGCAAATTCATAACACGGTCAACACTCTGTGATGGATTGGCTCGGCTTTAATTGCATTCAAATTTCAAGTAGATGATGTCATTCTATAGGATTCCATTATTTTTGGGCTAAGTCCATCTATCGATATACGGGAAGACCGAGAGAAGAAAGAAAAGGAATACAACATTCCAAGGTAACCAAGCGCGATAGTTTTTCAATGCAAATTCAAAACACGGTCAACACTTTTTGATGGCTTGGCTTAGCTGGTGCATTACACTTACATGTACCATGTTAAATGAATTTGAAAGTTTGATGGTAATAATAGTTAACTTAGTTCATATAGATTAAGATCTTAAAGCACCTAAATTGTGTGGTACACCCAATATTCCTTAATTATATAGGATGTCGCTACTTCGTAGAAAAGCTGCGATGAGGATGAGGATTACTAGACTCTAGGAAGAAAGAGGCATCAAAGGCACTCTCCTATTGCCTATCTATTCTCTTTATTAATATGATTTCGAGTCTAAGATCGAGGAAATCAATATAATTTCGCAAATTCACTCTATAAACACGGTTTACCATCAAAAATAGGATTTTACTAAATCAAAATTTCATTCAAATGGGATGATGTTTTGGGTACTGAGACCAACCAAATGAAAACATGAAAGTTCAATGTCTCAATGCAAGTTCGGTCGAGCCCCTACATTTTGAGTCTTTGCCTTCGACGGTCTAATCAAGGGGTTCGGGTAGTATGCCTTGACTTCCCAACAGTTCCGGTGCATTGATTGGGTTTTCACGTTCCCTTTTCCAATATTAGAATTAGCATACGATTTCTTCATATTGACTTCCATTATAGTACGGATAGGTTGGCTTATCCATGGACCTAACCGGAGGAGACGGAAGCACGCACCCATACCATGGTGATGGTTGGTAACTCTTGTGCATGTTGTCTTTGTTGCGGTGAATATATATATGCGGTGAATATGTATATGTATAGAATACTGTATACATGGTCATTATACAATACAATAAATAAGCAGGTAAGCCCTTTGATAGTGGCCATTAGCTTTAGTGTAGAGCCATAAAAACCAAAAAACCCGTATGGTAGAGGTGTGTTTAACCAAAGGCTTATTCAATAAAATGCAAATAAAATTCCAAATATGATAGTTACATTACATAATAAATTACAAATTTTTTAACCATTTTTAAATAGATTTTAGGTGTCTTTTTAAATAAATTAAGATTTTAAATGACACTAGAGTAATTGGGTGCATGGTATCATACCACTAGAAGCTACTGCCTTTAGAAATGAATATATATTTGGAAGGGATGCCATGCGCAATGGATCTATATACGAGCCAATAGCTGGCACGGAATGTGGAAAATTATGATCGGTGAATTGGACAACACAAGGTGTTCCAATTCAGCAATGAATTCCAAGGGTTTGTGTTTCTCATGGGTTAGCTAAATCATTTGAATTAAATCTATTATTCGAATAATGGAATGGAACACAGTAGAGCCACTAAACATTTAGGCCTTGAGAGAGACAAAGGTAGGGGCACCAACCATTTTGTTTCATCTAGGGTTACAATAGGGCATCAACCATTACGAACGAACAAAATGAAGGCCCGAAGTTTAAAAAGGTCGGTAATACACACGAGACCGAGAGGAAAAAAAATACGTTCATGGACGGTCGATAAATTATTGTTATGCGAGTTTAAATATGAATGTTGTTATTCTATAAAATATAAGATACAATATAAGAAATAAAATATATTGAATCCCATTAGCAAGGAAGTTTAAAGCGGGGAAAATTTAGACCTAATGTTTTAAAGTTCATGAGGTAGCACATTATCAATATTTTAAGGGTTAAATGTTGCTTACACTGTGGCTCAAAATCTAGGCCAAGCGAGAACATTTGAGGCCTTGATATCCATATGGATAATCCACCATTTGCGAAATTTGTGGACATAACCGCCATTTGTAACATTTGTGTAGATAATGCGGCCCTATTTTTGTTTCTACTGACCCTTGTATCTGGTAGGCATTCACGGCAACTAAGTATTCATGCCTAATCAAACTTCAAGTTATACTTGAAGCATGATAATAGTGAAAGCTATTGAATATTTGTTCCATTTGGCTATCCTCTACACTAGAAGGATTTGACTAGCTTAATGGGGTTACTACTACTTCTCTGATGATTACAGAATATATATAGATAAGCTCTTATATTATTCTTGATTCCTGGGATAATGCTTCTCTATTACTAACATAGCATCTCTATTACTAACATAGTGCTTCTCTAATGATTAGAATATATATAGATAAGCTCTTATATTACCATTGATTCACGGGATAATGATTTTCTATTACTAACATAACGGTAATGAACCATATTAGATATAGTGTTAGATCGGTCTTATTGCTTAACATATAAGCCTTACTATCATTGCCCATATTTATTACGGCTTATACTCGAGATTTTCTCATAATAGGGGTGTTCATATTTATTATAGCTTATACTCGAGGATTTTTCTCATAAAGGGTGTTCATACTCTCTACATTTTCCTTACGCAGAGATGGTCCCAATGGTGCATCATCGGTCAATCGGTAGCTAGAAAACTTAGTCTTTCAAAGGATTGAAATCAAGTCCTTTGTCATAATTACATGGCCTTATGATTCTAATGATTAGGGATAAATTCATTGGAAATTTTCCCGCTTTGCACATTATTGGTTTGGTGAATCGTTTGGCACACGTTGAATGGATTGGTTTGGTGTGAATTGGGTTGTTAGGTTGGCATGGGCGGGGAAAAGGATGGGGATGAATGGCATGGCGGCACAACAAAGCTCGAAACAAAATTCATAGGAGATTCGAGCACTTCTAAAGAGGAGGAGGAAGCGCGAAAACAAATTTATGTAGAAGCTGCGAGGTGCTTCAAAGCGAAGAAGGAAGTGCAAAAACAAAGTTTCACGGGAAATTGCAAGTGGTTTTGAGGAGAAGAAGAAACGAAGCAAGCTGTAGTAGAAAATGGGAACACTTCCAAAGAAACGAAGAAAGTGAAAAAGAAAAATGTGGTAGAAAGTGTGAGGCTTCCATCTTTGCCACAACGTGCCTTTGTAAGTCCTCTTAGCATTGGAGTACGGATGAACTCGCTTTCTTCCATGAGGGTTCTATTGCCCACAATAGAAATTGTGGGTTGAACAATTAATCTCGAGTTTTATCAATTTTGGAGAATGGTAAAAATTATTTGTGCTCCTCCTTTCCGGAAAGGGTTTTTGAATTATCCATATCCAATTCACATAAAAAATGGCACCTCAAAAACTGCGGAGGGACGTTTCTCGGCTCAAATTCGGGCGGGAACGTAGCTGGCAGTTGGGGCACTTTCTCGGCTCCAAATTGGGTCGGTGCTAATGTTGTTGTTGCGGTGGCGGCTTCGGGAGGAATGCAAGACCCTTGAAGGAATGTGGGAATGGAACCACAGTAGCTACACGGAAGTAATAGGAGGAGAAGTCAAATGTTGCGATATAGTCTTTTGGAGGTGTTGTGATAGTCTTTGGAGGTGGAGGTGAAGAGACAAACTTAGAACATGTGTCAAAATTGTGTCAAACACTTTCAACATGTTTTAGGTGTATTCTCTATAAGGCGATGAGCGGCATTTAATATATATGAACTAATGCTACCATTAGTTTACCCGGTGAAATACATGTATTAACTTTGCCAATATAACCTATGTTTTACCTCCCCACCTCTAGAAGAGGCCAAAACCATGAAATACAAAGTTAGATTAAATTTGGTTATTTAACCTAGACTAAAAAAATAAGTTAAGATTAAATTTGGTCATTTGCGCCTAGACTAAAAAAAATTAATGTCAGCGCACACTTTCGAAGTTACTATACTAATAAGCATTTGTCTCAACACATCTTACCATCACTTTTGTCTCTTTGGAGCATGAGTTTTGTTCATATTTAATAATAAGCTACATATTGTAATAATAAAGATTGTAAAGACATTGTAACAATTTGTAATAATGAAGCGCATATCATTTAAAAGTTAAAGTGAATAAGTTATTTTTTTATTTTTTATTATTATTATTATTATTATTATTATTTCTAAATTTTTAAATAAAACGGGAACACATAGTAGACATGGAGGAAAGAATGGTTAAAGTCGGCTAAGATGGCGAGGGCGGAGTTGGTTAAGGAGTTAAGCGGTGGCTATCCTTCCTACGGGGGTTCAAGGGTGGCCGAAGGTGGTGCAACACGGAAAACGAAATATCATCCATTGTGGGCATGCTTTCAAGTAGGCAAGAAGTTTCTATCCCTCGTTCATTGGGGACTCCCTTTCCCGGTTAGAAGTAGCTAGCTCCATCGACTACTTTATCCGGTAATGCTTCCTTCCTCTCCTCTTAATATTGTAGCAATAGATGTCGATAGCAAGTTCCTATGGAACCTGCCTTGTCAACTAGTGCACTCTCCACACCACCTTTTCTATGGACGCTTGTTCATGGTTTTCATGCAATTCTTTGAACCCCTACTTGAGGCCTCATTACTCCTAGAACCCAAAATAAGCATATTTACAAATAAATCTTCGTTTAGAAGGCCTTCAAATGTCTTTGAAGAAAAGAGGTACAAAGGAGAATATAATAAAAGAGCATGATACCCCACAAGCTTCTAGAGGTAGGAGAAAACCTAATAGTTCGTTCATATTTACCCACCTAATAAGGATGCAGGTCCGATTCACTATTTATTATTACCTATAATTCATTGATTTTCTACGAAATTATGATCTTATTTAATTATGAGAGATTTAATTTGAATTAGTTTCAAACAAAACAGTGTTTTAAAATAGTGAAAATAGTACTCTAAATAAGGATTTAGAACATACTATAACACAATCATGAGGGATTTTCAACGAGATTTACTTGATCATGAGGGATTTTCAACTAGATTTCGCCAATGATAGCCAATTTGGAAATGGTATTTTGAATTCATTATATATATATATATATATATATATATATATACGTGTGTGTATGTGGAGTTCATTCAAATTTCATACACTTGATGCTTTTTTTCGGACGAAGAAAAAAGCTATTTGGTTATATTAAAGAGCCAGCCTTGATATAATTAAAAAGTTCTTTGTACAATATTCTTTAAAGTTCTTTGAACATAGTTGTCATCTTGTTCCAAAACAATATACTTCTTCATGTGCCACTACATCTTTTGGTTCTATGCATAATCAATTGTCCTCTTGGCTATTGTGTTTCTTTAGGTTTCGCCGCTATATAATTCTTTACCAGAAACTAGTCAAAAACAATATTTCTCTTCTATGCTTACAAAGATAATTGTTTCATCTTAGGTCCTTGCTTCCTACCGAACGATTGCATAAAAAATGTGTAATTGAAAGCCATTCGATGGCTCATCCATAAGGAAGATACATGTTGTCCAATCCTTTCCACGACCTCTCTAGAAACTTTGTGAAGACAAAAAATGTTAAGAAAAAAGAAATCCCCAGGAGCCGTGGCCTAAGATTTTGTAGCTTCAATGAGCTCGTAGTGCATTTCATTGAATCTTCCCCTCTGTCCCTTTTTCGACAATCTGTCGGCTGACAATTTTTTCCACCGAATGTGGCTGAAAGTGATGGTGGTAAAATTCTCTCTCGGAATCTTGATCCTACCCATCCAAGATGAAAGGAGGCCCAAATTAAGTACGAACCTTATTGAGGTGGTCGATTAGAACACGTGAATCCTCGAATATGGACAGTTTGTCCAATACAAAGGTGATATGAAAACTACATGAGGCCCCATAGTGCCGAGTCTCGACCCTCATATTGCTACCAATACCTCTTAATCGGTGTATCTTGTATTGACAAGTAGGAGTAATCATCAATAATTCTCCACCCACACCTATGATTTTGGGCAGCACCGTCGAAGAACCCCGTTGGATAGTTTATTTCATGGGGACAATTTCTGATAGATAAATCCCGAGGTGGACTTTCTATTATCTTCATATTTTCCCACTAGATTAGGATTTGATATCCTATCCTATCTGGTGAGCTTTTATGTTCCTCGAAAATCCTTCGATTTCTGCACGTCCACAGGCTCCAGTGAAATATGATTGGAATAATCTTATAGTGCTTTCCCTTCTCAATCTACCATATAAAACATCTTTCAACATTATCATAATCAGGTATAACAATTTTAATTTGTTACAAATGAGTTGTAGTGTTAGCCTAGAGAAAGAACAATCATAGAAAAGATGTCTATTGTCCTCATTAGCGCACCCACATAGATTGCATATCCCGGGTCCATGAATCACTCTACGCTATAGGTTATTCCAAGTTATATTTTTATCTCGCCACACCAGCCAATAGAAGATAATCTGATTTTTTTGTGCTTTAGAACCCCACAGGTCCTTAATCCACCGAGGAGTCTCTGTCCGGATAGGTTCTTCCATCATCAAGCAATATAGTTCCCTGACGAAAATTTGATATTTTTGTACTTTACCCCCCCATCTTATTCGATCCCCTTGTATGTTTCTACAAATGCCCAAGCTTCGCAAATAATCACAGTAGTCCATCCATTATTTCTCAAGTCTTGATGGAATTCCCAACCTTCTAGCTGAAAGCCAATAAGGGATCTCCTCATTCCATTGAATAATTTGACCAATAAGGAAATAACCTTTCTTGTGCAGAAATGTTAATAGCCCCTCACTGATGCTCAATTCGTTTAAGGAGCCTCCCAGTCCCTCCTGACCAATATGGATTTGATCTCCACCACCAATTTTCCAGTGCAATTTCTTTCTGAAAAGTGGCTAGATATTTTTGAAACTTTTCCAAATGGGGGACCCTTTCTGCACTTTAAGATCAATATCAATATAAAGGGTTTCGACAGTTTTGAATTGGAAGTATTTCTGATCCATAATATCCTTCTACGGTCTAGGGAAATTGAGGCACATCCACAAGGAATTCATCAGGAGTGCCTTACTGAAACTTTCCAGCTCGATGACCTACCATCCGCCCATCTCCTTAGGCTTAGTAACCAACTCCCACTTGGCCAGATGGAAGGATCCTTTCCCCAAACCTCCCTTCCAAATAAAATCTGCCATTATGCCACGCATTTTTTTTTTTTAATGATAGTCCTTGGGAAATACATTAGATGAGCCCAGTTAGTTGTCATTTGCTATAGGACGGCCTGAGTCAATACCAATCGACCGCCCCTGGTCAACCATTTATTTGACCAATTGTGAATTCTCTTGTGAAATTTCTCTATTATCCAAAGCCAGTCACCCATAGAGTATTTAGTGGCTCGTAGGCAAAAACCCAGATAAGTGATACTGTCTTCCATCTTAGTCACTCTAAAATTAAACAATCTCTGAATAAATTCTATGAAGTCCGGGGATCCATCCAAGTGATAGAAACATGACTTTCCCGTGTTCACTTCCATACCCATCGTTGCACATAAGTTTTGGAGAATCTGTACCAAGGTCCCCCAACTACTGCGGTTCATCATCCCGAAGAAGAGAACACCATCCACAAATAAATTGTGCAATATGTCCCCTTTGTTGGAGATGCGGATGCCTTTAAATTCACCGTTAGTCACAACCTTTTTAATATTTAGGCTGAGGCTATACATCACAAGTATAAACAACAACGGAGATAGAGCACATCCCTGCCTTAGCCCCTTACTAGGCCTGAAAAAATATGATGCAGATCCATTAATAATGACCACCATCGTAGTAGAGTTGATGCAGCCCATAACCCAATCAATCAACTCAGGATTCATTCCAATCTTATGAAGAATCAGAGTTAGATAACTCCAATATACTCTATCATAGGCTTTACTCAAGTCAACTTTCATAATACCGCCTTTATCTTCCTTGTTACAATAGAATGCATCGTTTCCTGAGTGATTGCCACTGCATCGTGAATGCTACGTCCAGGTAAAAACCCTGACTATTCGGGCGAGATGTATCTGGCAAGAATATCCTTTAATCTGTCAGCTAGCAACTTGGATCAGACTTTATAAAGGGTATTACATAGAGATATCGACTTGCAGTCTTCAAATCCTCTAGGATCTTTCTTTTTCGGAATAAGGACGATGAACGTGGTGTTTAAGCCGCCTCTGAATTTCCCAGTTTTTTTAACTTTTTCAGTCATTTCTGTTATGTTAGATAAAAATAAATTAGAAAAATGGATAAAGAAGTCCGACGTCCAACCATCCGGACCCTGACTCTTATCTGTAGGGAATGTTTTAAGTACTTTGATTACCTCTGCACTGGTAATCGGTCTCATAAGTCTGACATTCTCACTGTCTCCAAACATTTGTGGATATGCCTCCAGTGCCTCTAGTTGTTTTGTTATAGCAACTCCTTCCTTGCCTTTAAAAAGGTCCCCGAAATATTTCACCGGAGCTTCTTGTATGCCCTCTGTGGTATTAATGGTCTCCCCATTCACCTCCAAATCCCATATCGCGTTAACTTTATTTCTTCCATTAGCATAGTGATGAATTTTTTTTGTGTTGTTATCCCCTTCCTTTAACCATGTAGCCCTACTCTTTAGGTGCCAAGCCAATTCATGGACTAGGAGGATCTTCCTCCTATTAGATTCCAATCGTTTGTGCTGGATCCAAACGGACGGGTTCTGCACGCTAGCCTCATATTCTTTTAAGATCTTCAAAATTTCATCGTTGATGTTCTTTAACTTGTAATAAATGGTTTTTTCATGCTTTCTCCCAACTCTTTACCTTAAATTTTAGGCTGCACAAATTACTCGCCATTCTTTCCATCCCCATAATGCCGCTCCCTTCGACACACTCACCCATGTGCTTACGGACCAAATTGTTAAAACTATCATTATTTAACCAGGCCCTACTGAATTTGAAGGGTCTCCCCTTCATCCGATTTTTAAAATTCCACTCCGCAATCAATGACCGATGATCAGAGATTGTAAGATCCAAGGCCCTAACATGAAGACCCCCCATCAAAGGCAAGAGGGATTCCTGTACCAAGATATTGTCAATTATTTTCCCAATAAAATCATCCCCATCACAACCATTAAACTAGGTCGGCCCCTCCGTATCCAGTTTTAGACCAACAAGATTGGATGATTTGAAGAGATCAAATAAGAAATCCTCAAATGGATCCTTTCTTCCTCAAGGACCCCAGGTCTCCCCCTCCCGGAGAGTACAATTGAAGTCCCCAGCCCAAATAATATTTTCCAATGCTAATAAACCACATGCAGCCACCTTACCATAGAAAATCCGTTTGTCCTTATACGGAGCATAAACATTTAGAAAATGAATCCGATGTCGGAATCCTCTAATATATCTGGTCACGAGAATCCCACCAATGAAGTTGTAGGTCGACAGGGAAAACCTGCATGGATCCCAAATAACTACTAATTCGCCCGAGCAACCCGCAGTGTCTGTAGCGACCATATTCCAATTTGGAAACAGTCCCCGACAGAATGATAGAGTGCGGTCAACAGTGGAAATAGTCTCTTGTAAGAAAATTATAGAAGGGCCGATAGAATATAAAAGATTCCGCAGAGAGACCAGCTTCTCTCTACCCCCCACTCGCTGAATATTCAAAGTGAACAGGATCATAACAGACCTGCAGAGGTAGGGGCCAATGCTCTAAAGACCCGGTCCAATGCCTGGGTTACCGACACTTCATGAAAATTCCCTGGAGGTAGTCCGAGGAGAGAATCCACCCGGACAGATCAGTGTTTCCCTCGTGTCTGACCCTTCCCCTTACAGATAGTCACGTTAAACGTAGACGATGGGCTGGGGATGCCGATGGGTGAGGATGGGTGACCAACATCAACAGTCAGGGGGATCATCTGAGCGACGAGGTTTTGTAATATAAATTCCAGGTCGCTCCCTATGGAGTTGTGGGGAGAGAGGGGAGAGGAAAACTCAATAGAAGGGGATGAATGCTGAAGCGGCATGTTTGAGACTACCAGGGAAGACGGAGGGGAGGGAACATAGGTCACAACAGGAATTTGAAGGGGAGTGTGAGCGATGGACAAAGTCTTCAAATCCGGTTCAACCTGCACAACAGATGGGATAACATAATCATCAGAATGGTCAACAGGTGGAGCGACATCCACAACCACATCTCCCGAGCCCCTCGAATTTTCAGAATTATTAAACAGAGAATTATAATCATTCAAAGGTTTCCTGGAAATCTTACCTGGATTCACTGGCTACCATGTTAGTTGTTCCGGGGTGAGAGCAACTGGTCCGTGCTCTGCAGCTTCTTTTGCCTTAGTCCTATCAACACGCTGGTATGATTCCTTGAAGAGCTGGAAGCAACGCATGAGATGGCCCATTTTATGGCACAAGTGGCTGTAGAAAGGGAGCTGCCAATAGTCTAAAGTTTGCCTGTGGACATTTCCTTCCCATTCCAATTCCACCTCAGTCGGCAAACCACCTGCGTATGACAATTCCACCAACAACCACGCGATTCTCTTATCATATTCACCAATACATTTAGGGTCGGCAAACTTGAATGATCCAATGTTATCCCCAATCACCTTCAATGCCTGGATAGACCAGTACTCCATAGGCAATCTGGGGAGTTTAACCCATACCAGTTGACATCGTGGGGCATTCCGAATTGGGTGGAAGCCGATGTGCCACCTATGTAAAGCTAAATAACACCGCCCGCTAACCCAGACACGACTGCAAACCTCCACCAGATCCTCCGCCCTGATGAAATGAAATCCAAACCAGCCACCCTCCAATCTTCTCACCAGTGGGCGATACCCCAAGAGTTTTTTCCACGCTTCCATCAGCCACTGAAAGTAGTCCTCCTTGCAATAATTGACGAATTTCCAGCGCCCAACGAGGGTTCTTCCTTGCAAGCTTTCCGCTCGCTCCCACATAATATCCCTCCCAAAGCTCAACAAGCGATAGTTCGAGCGCGGTTTGAACAATTTATTAGTGACCAGGGATTTGGACCCCTTCTCATCACCTGCCTTATGATTAACAAAATTCTGACCTACTCACTCATAGCTCAGATTGTTCTTACCCGTAGACAGAATATTACTCGATAGGTCGACGTGCTCACGGGTAAGGTTCTTTGATAATCCAGAAATAGAATTGTTACCCTCCACCGCATCTAAAGCATGCAAGAGCTCCACGTCGGAAACCTCCCCCTCGAGATCTACGAGGATCGTTTGGAGATCATGCATTGTAGAAGCTAAACAAGTTGCAAAGGCAATTAAAGGGAGAGAGTAATGGACGCACAGATGTAATAAAACACGACAATTGTACACTCCACCCCGAACCTCGAAACATACGAAAAAAAGTGGCCAAGTACCTTGAAAATAAAGGAGGTAGGATGTCTCGATAAAAAAAAGACATACGAGAGTAGGTAAAATAAACTATCCACCAACCCATAATAAAACGGAGTAGTATTTAGTGCGACTTTTTGGAGTTTCCGGTGCCGGAATCCGGTGAAAAAAATTGAGGTAAAATCTTGATTTCTGTTATTTAACTAGTTTTTTTAGTGTATATATAGATTCAACACCCTAAAAAACCTAGATTGTGCAAGTTACCCATCAAATTTCTGTTTTTAATAAATTCTTGCCCGATTTTAAAGAAATTTGACCAGAAAAATCCACCGAAAAAGCGTTCAAAAAGTCGCACTAAAAACAACTCCTAATAAAACCCAAGTGAAATATCAATACATCACTCCGGCTGTCGAATTACAGTGACACCCGCCGTCTATGTCAAAGGCCCCGGTACCCAGCCGGAAAATTTGAATTCACACGTTCTGATCCACAATCCGATACCCCGCCCTCCCTCCAGGGAAACCAGAGATGAGAATGGGGTGGGACACAACACGTAGTGCAATGCTAAGTAAAATACAAGAGGTAAACCCAGAAACAGTTACCCCGGAGGTCCAGTTGTTATCTGTCCGATACGCAGTAGCAAAAGAAACACCATTCAATATTCCACCACCCTTTTCAATGACTAAACTCCAAGCGTTTCTAAGTTTCTACAATATCTAATCTCCTTTCCACAGTGCACAGAAGGAAAACCAAATAACGTAAATCCAGTTGAACTCTGCAGCAGTTTCCAAATATTATCCCAATCAAATTTCGCATAGTTACTCTCAGATGGATATGCAAAAGCAAAGGGATCCGGAAACCAGCTACGAAGTTGTGTAAGAAGTAACAAACTCCTCAGTAAGGATGATATATCCGCATCCCCCAAACACAGAACTGGTCCAATACGTTAACCATCAAAAAATTATCCTCCCCCTCCCAACCGCCTATCAAGATCCCCTGTTTCCTTCATCGTGTTACTCCGCCTGTAACCTCCGTCCACTCAGAAAACTGCTCACACCGAAATGGATATCAAGAATTTAATATCCATGATAGATCCCAGAGCGCTCCCATGCATAAAAACTGCATTGTGATGTCCATTATGAATCCTCTTGCAGTTTTTCTGGGCTCCCGCTCGAATCTCTCGAAATGAATTAACTTTTACAAATTCGATTGGTTTCATCAAAGTTTAATATTGAGAAAACAACATTCGCAAAGGTAGTAGTGATGTGTCTGTTCAAGTTTTCATTACCCGGTTCTACGTGTATCGGCAAATGTATGTATCAACACACAACATGGCAGGAAAGAAAGAAAGAATGATTTTTTGATGTCCACGAGGCTAATGTATGTATCAGCACACAACATGGCATCAATTAGGCCAACCTGTCAGAAACAGGTAGGGGTAAGGGGAGTTGAGCCAACCAGCCAACGATTATAAACGAATGCGAGGCCAAATGATGTTTTATAAATTATCCATATGTCGTAATCATGATCAAATAACAGTTTTTATAATAAGATTATTAAGTGTGAATAAATTAATTTGGTGTAAGGTTTAGTTTTCATTGAATTTAAAATTCAAATTTTAGTCGAGAGTTTGAAGATAAAAACTACTAATGAATTAAAACATGGACCATAAAACATCAGATGTACGTGGAAGTTGTTATTAGGCTAAATGAAAGAAACATGTGGCTCTTGTTTATAGGTTGCGGACAGACGACGAAGAACTCTAAGGTAACCTCTCTTTAATAAAGGAAATTGTAAACTAACGGGATGCTGCTTCAAGTTTTTGTGCTTTCCGCTGTCATACTGCTTTTTGAAACGGATTAGGTTGGTTTGTTTCTAGATCGATTAATATGATCTTTGGGTGGTTCTACACCTTATTCTGTACTTATTTTGATTGACATGTAATGTTTTTTCTGGGTTTTCTAGACTCTCGATGACATAGTATATAAGCTATGTTTTTTTCGTGTAAAAGAAAAACCTCTCCTTAATAAACGCCTTCGATGTAAATATTAATATAATGCCGAACTTAATAATTATACATGGGTACTTTCCTATGAAAAATAAGCAAGAGAGTACTTTTTCTAGGTATTATTATTATTATTATTAATTTTTTTAAATTTTTTTTTTTTGGATACAAATAAGAAACAAGAGTATATAAGAGAAGCAAAAAATAGTCAAGTCAATCTCTCCCTTAGGAGATTTAACTAGATCCAAAAATTGACTCTCCAGAAGGAGGAGAGGGTAATTTGAGTACTAGATGATTCAAAAGTAAAAATATCAAAACATATACCTTTTCAAAAACATCTCTGTAGAACAAAGTTTACAACATAGAAGGAAAAAAATAGACATGATCAATAACTAGATATAATGATCTGAATAAAAACTTGCAACTTCGATGGGCTCCTTAGAGTCCTTAGATATTTTTTGGCCAAGGGGGGAATGCCAAGATGTTGTTCGATTCTTTCCATTCTCTGATCGAAGTCCCTCAAAAGGCGATATAGGTGCTCTACGGAGTGGAGAATATCAATTCGGTACTAATGTCTATCCAGAAGGGTGCGACCCAGAAGGAATTTCATCTACCAATAAAGACACACTATTTTTATGTATTGGTTGAAGCAACCACTCATGTGGCCTATGTTCAGAATCCAAGCAACCCATTTGGTGAGGACCTTCGTGTCAGATAGGGGTTGTCTTTGCATAGAAGCTTCTCCTTCTACACATGTGATTTCATCCTAGATATGAACTAGTGTGAGAGTTCACGGTAGCACGATGCAAAGTGGTGAGCCCTGGTATTACACCAAGAGTGCTGCAACTCCCAGGGGCTGCCCTACTTTACTTTATCAACCCGGGGTTCGTACAAACTTTGACGTGACAATGCTATATACACAGCAGATGCATTCTGTTCATGTCATCCTCTTTTGCTTTACGAAAGGGTGCTACTTCTAGGGGTTCTCAGTGAAGTCTGTCACACTTCAATGAAACTAAAATAAATTACAGAAAAGAAATGCAAGAAATGGAACTAATTTAATGTGCAAGAAGGAAATGACTGTAAGAAACTAAATTAAATTGCTGAAAAGAAATGGCAGGAAGGAAACTAATTTAATTTGCAGAAAACAAATAGCAAAAATGAAACTAATCCTAAACCACACTTAACTTGGCAAAATGGCGAAATGCACTCTACTTATCCTCTGATCTATCTACCATGTTTTTATCCATGCAACTAGGCTATCCATGACTTATTCTAATTAAAAAGAGTTAATTTGCAGTTTGGAGGGAAGAAAAGGGCTAAAAGTGGCTAATGGGGGGGTTTAACACCTGAAACGAGGTTTGGAAGTGGAAAGAAGGGGTTAAACCCTTATAAAAATTTATGATAGTGTGAGAAATGACTTTGGAGCGGAAAAAAACTCAGAAATGTGATGGAGGATAAAATTTGCGATGTGCGATGTTGCAATCACAACTTCACAAGTTTAAAGGGATAGCGGTAAGGATTAACAAGAATGAACTAAAATGTGCGAAGTGCGATTGGCGACGCAGTAAAAGTTTTGGGCTGCGATTTGTGATGTGGTAAGTTCTGCGAAGTGCAAAGTGCGATGAGTGACGTGGCAGAGTTATTACATCGGCGGAATGAGCGGTAAGTGTTATGCGAAAAGTTAAACTATGCGATTTCGCAATATCGCAATTGCAAGAATGAGCGATAAGTGTTAATGGTAAAAGCTAAAGGATGCGAAGTGCGATTTGCGATGGCAACGTGGTAGTGGGATCGATAGTGGGGAGAGATTTCACAATATCGCAATTGCGGGAACCAACGGTAACTGTTAAGGGAGAAAAGGTAAATGGTGCGAAGTGTGATTTGCGATTTCACAATATCGCAATTGCAAAGAACGAGCGGTAAGCATTAAAGGTAAAAGGTAAATGGTGCGAAGTGTGATTTGTGATTTTGTAGTATCCCAATCGCAAGGAACGAGCGGTAAGTGTTAAAGGTAAAATTTGAATGTTGCGATTTGCGAAGTGCGACGTACAGTGGCAGGAGACTCGAGGAGCAAGGGTGGAGGTTGGGTTTTTGATGGTTTTTCACGTGTTTTTCATAAAAAGGGTAAGGTGACCATGAACGGAGAAAAAACAGAGAAATAAGGCTTTGAAGGGCTTAAGTGCGTTAGGCAAAGAAAAGGTAAGTACAATGTTAAGATGAGAATAAAAGGAGGGGAATGGAGGCGTAAGAGCAGTGCTCAGAAGTGAGACACGCTTGCAGATTCATGCATGGGAAACAGATAGAAATGTAGGATGAAACAATGAAATAAAGGCTTGGAATTGGTGAAACAAATTCTTCCCAAAACTCAAACAGAAATCAATTTTTGCCTATGGGAAGGTCTACCCTACTCAAACTCTATTGACAAAGACGAGAGGGGGGAGACTTGACCACAGTTTTTGGGGTTTTCCCTCTTTTTTACTACGCATAAGCAATTAAAACTACAACAGCAAAAAAAAAAAACAACAATGAAACTTATCAGAAGCAGATCCAACATAAATGGGAGAAGCAAAAATAGCTGAATGACAGAAAGGAAAAAATGACAACAGCAGAGAAGCTGAGGCACATGGGTTGGGCCCTAACCCACGAGCCCAACTCTCTAGAACTAGATCAATAGAAAGTCATCTGAATACTCATTGCATTAAGAATATAGTCTTATTACATCCCGAAGGTCTTAACAACAAAAGCCTAATAGCTTGCAGCAAAAGTTCTGAATAGAATCGAAGAATAAAATGGAATTGACTAGAATATACCCACTGGCTAACTAACTAATTAAATCCTTCCTGGCTCTAGCTCTGCTCTATTTATTCTACAAGGAAGCCACTAACAACTCCCTTGAAAATGGTGATTGAGTCCACTTTGACTCCAAGTAAACATAGATTGAGTGCCCTTAGTCTTGAGTTGCTTGGCTACCTCTTGGAATTCGATTTATTGGAGACTCCAACTGAAGTATGGCTTGAATGCACTTGGTCTTGAGTTGCTTGGCTACCTCTTGGAATTCGATTTGCTGGAGACTCCAAGTGAAGTGTGGCTTGAGTGCACTTAGTCTTGAGTTTCTTGGCTGCCTCTTGGAATTCGATTTACTGGAGACTCCAAGTGAAGTATGGCTTGAGTGCACTTGGTCTTGAGTTGCTTGGCTGCCTCTGGAATTCGAATTGCTGGAGGGGGATCTCATGAGGATCCTTTGGCTTCCTTTGAGAGTTAACGAGGGTGGAAAATCCCCTTGAATCTCTCCAATATTTCTCCCTAATTTCTTGATGTTGTGCTCATTTATTCTCCAATCCCGATCTTCCAATGGCAGGGAGAAAGTCCCTAAATCATATCCTTGTCCAAATCTGTATAATATGCCAAATATTCTCACAATCTTCTACAAAAATAACCAATATTAGGCAAAAATACGCAACTACCTTTAATCCTTCCTAAGAACATATTAAAGCATAAGAAAACATTATTAAGTGTAGAAGGAGAGATTAATATATCCTTTTATGTGCATAAGAAAGGTAGATGGGCCTACGAAAGGTTATATGGGCCTTATTTTATGTCTAATTTAGAGGCCCGTCACAAAGTCCTCCAACCAGTGGTGCATATAGGTTTTTACCTTATGGGCTTTCTCTTGGTAGTAAGTGGCACCCCTCGGATCTCGCACCCTTTGGTGAAGCATGGTAGATAAGACAAAGGAGGATAAGAATACAGGAAACAACCACAAAACATAGAGAAATATGAGAGGATAAGGGATAAGCCACACTAGGAAGAGGTTAAGCTCAATAAAATTTCCATCATAGCCACCTTCAAGTAGGAAAAGGAAAAAATGCCACATAGGGGAAGGAGGGTAAGAAACAAGCCACACTAAGAAGATGACCACTTAAGAACAAAAATAAGTAAACTTATAACTAGCTGACGATGAAACCAAGACTTGAAATGGAAAAATCTAGACAATGATGGAGAGAGGAGGTATAAAATACATGATGAAAGGCCCAAAACAATTTGTCATGGAAGGAGACTAGGACAAACAACCATAAATGGTTATGCTAGAGGAAAAAGGGACTAGAGGGGAAGGGTCAAGGATGGATGAAGAATGCAGGGAGGTCGAAATAAAGCGATGATGAACTGCCCCTGAAACAAATGCCCTGCAAAGATTTTTGAACCACAATAGATAAAAAATTATGAGTAACAATTCTTTACTCGCTTTGAGACGATGCTACTGCGCGATAATTGAAATAAGTTCATTAGTACAAGGAAATCTTGCCTTGCTATTATAAATTTAGCTATACAAATTGCAACCTCGTCTAGCTGAATATCCCACCATCAAGATATTGCATTAGCCCGAATGTTGTCTAGGCTAATCTAACTCTGCAACACTCTCTCAACTAGGACCAATTTCGTTGAAAGGTGCATGCTGATTTCTATGGTCAAAAAATTAATGCACATTACCTCCACACACGCGAGGTTTCTGTAATTACCCAAAACAAATGCTAAACAACCTGACACCATTACCCAACTGCACTTGGAATCACAAGCCTTAATGGCCCATCTCCTGCCATTTTTCATGAACATTAAAACATTCTCGGGGGTGTGCTACCATGTCCCCAGGTTTGGCTAGGTGGGACGAAGACAAGCTCCCCCTTTGTAAATCACCCTATCTGAGTAATATTCAATTTAATAACTATTTAATAATATTTTCATGAATTTAGAAAAGATTAATAATTTCAAAATTCCTAATTAACATAATTATTTTTTAAGTAAAACAATATAATTAAAAAAATGTATTTTTTCTCTTATTTATTAATATTTTTTTCCTAAATTTAAAATATTATAATTATAATTATAATTATATTATAAAATATTATAATTATAATTATGTATATATAATTTAGGTTTCCATATCTACACCCTTGGAACCACCCATGCAGTAAAAATGAATTAGTTTGTTTATTTGTATAATTATGACCAAGATACTTTTCCATTAATGAAAAGAATAAAAAACATAAAAATCATGCTAATTATTTTAAGGTTTTGTTGGGTAATTTAATTGTGAGTTAAATTACTTAGCATTAAATTATCAATTTAGGTATGTACACTTGCATAATATATGATAGGAAATAGACTTTCAATAAATAATGAAATTAACCTATTGAAATGATTGCAAGACTGAAATAAAACCTATTAATGAAAAGATCTAAACGAGCACACACATATTTTATTTCTCAAAGGCTATAGCTATTAAAACATTAAATTCATAACTTGAAAAGTAATGCGTTGAATTAAAACAAGATATTCTAATTCTATACTATAAAATATTTTGAAATTCTATTCTATTAAACATAAAGACATATCATATTCTATTGGAGTTTGAAATGAATCTAGTTTATCTAACTTCGAAAATAAATCTGATCTATTGAAATTGAAAACAAATCTAATCTATTGGACTTGGAAGTAGATTTATTTTTTTATACTTAAAATCAAATATAGCCTATAGAAATCAATAAAACTCTATTCTAGGAAAGCAATACAAATCTATTATAAAGCGAGAAGCAAATGACTTAGAACTAAAGCCTATTGAGATTACTAATGCGTGCATACCAAATTAGATCCATTCACAATTATCAATTATCTATGAATATGAGACTAAGTAACCTAAAGAGAAATAGAATAAATGTTTTTGGTTATTTTCAAAATTTCTCAAGTTCTTGATCTGTAAAAGAACATAGATGAAATGAGCATAAAAGAGTGTAAAGACAGTGCATAGAAAACGAAGCATCTTATCAAAATACTTGAAATAAACCTTTTAGAAAATGAGTATAAAAGAGACTAATCTATCTTGCATAAATGAAACATTAAAATACACTCGTACTCATCAAGTGGTCTTCCTGAAGTTCATGAGAGGTGGAAAGTTCAACTATTGGTTAAACATCAGATCTCATCATGAAGGCACAACCATATCAAAGGATTGTATTGACTAAAGTGAACTTCAATAGTATTCATACCATCAAGTATACACATATTTGATCCTTTGCATTCCAAAACTTAACACATATTTGAATGGAGAAGACACTCCTATTTATACAAAAACTAAGATAAGTTCTAATTAATAAATGTAGATCCAAAAATATCTCATGTGGTTACAACCATGCATTGACATCTAGCAAGTATCATCTCTTCATATCCTCTCACAAATCTCTAAAATATTTGAGAGGAGACACTTATGAAAACTTCCATGAAATGTGTTTGATCAATGATCTCAAATATTTATTAAAACTTCAACAATTTGAAGAGGAAATCTGAATTTGAGACTTAGAGGCCAAATATGACATTGTTGGAATATTCAAATATACTTACACATAAATCTCAATACTCATCTAACTTTTAGATATAAGTGCATACATGTTATTTTTCTAATATTTAACCATAAATTCACTCAAAATTCTAAAATAAATGCTTTCTAAAATAATAAGTATAACCCATATATGATCATGAAAATGGTCTTAGTGTAAGGTGATGGAGCTGCAGAATATGGTAAATATTGAAGAAAAGTGAGAAAAGAGAGTGAAAAAGGATGACATTTTGGAGACTCAACAAGTCTTTATTTCATTTTATGTTTCATATGATGATGAAAAAATCAATAAATCTATACTTGCCTTGTTCATTTAGTTTTTTATCTAATTAATGTCTTAGGAAAATAATGCTTAACCTCCTCTAAATTCATATTCAATCATTTTATGCATCATGCCCAAACATTTTCCCTCTATGTGATTATTTAGTGGATAACAAATGCCACAACCATGAAAAAGATAAAATATTGGAACCTATTTTGTTTCTAAACATAACAAGTGCTACTGGATGCAACACAATCCCTTCCCATTAACTACATGAATAAATAAGCAAAAATGAAACAAAAATTGTCAAATATGATACCATAAACATTAGAATGTATTCAATAACTTAGATTAATACAATTCTCTCTTTGTCTTTGTGTGTGTGTGTGTGTGTCTCTCTCTATATATATAGAAGCAAAAGTGGAACACAAATAGTCAAATCTAATACCATAAACATTATAATATATTCAAGAACTTAGATTAATACAATCCAACGAAATAATAAAATATGATACAATGCTAGATAACTCCTACACGATCATGAAAAAACATTCTACAAATTTGGATAATTACAAAAGTGTTTAACTATTTTAATAAAATTTTAAGTACATATATATGTGTGTGAGTATTTGTATACATATATATATATAGATATAATAAATTATTACACAATAAAATATAAAATGAAATACTTGAAATTAATTTAAATATAGATATAAGTTTTTGATGTACCAAATTTAAAAGAAAAAATTAAAATCATAATTTATATTTTAATAAAATATTTAAAATAATATTCAATTATTTTTATTTACCAGTTTATTATTATTATTATTATTATGAAATGCTAAAAAAATAATTTAAAAAAAATTATAATAAAAAATATTTTAATTATTTATAAAGTTAAACATTATAACTTGTCATGGTCAATGCAAAACTAATAGTGGTCAACAGACAAATCGATTGTCCTTCCTGGGTAGAGACTAATAAGCATCAAATGACGTAAATTTGTTTTTTGTGACCCAGAGGAACCCAACATCCCACCTTACACGTAAGTATTGGTAAAATTCTGGGGTATATGATATGTTGTCCTCCCCAGAGCCCGGGTCACAACACGAGGGATTTGAACCTGGGTCTCTCGAGTTTCAATGATTTCACATATCTCGGATTACCAATTGAGATGCCCCCCAAGACATCAAATGACTTATTTCACAATGCATCTGACATTAAAATAAACGTACCTAGCACCATAAATATTCTTAAATATTTCATGGAAATTAAATCTCTACCATTCATATAATAAGAATTAATAATTGAATTAAAATTCTAGAAGCCTTATTTCTAAACTAATAAAATGAGATAATAAAATCAAATTTGTGGTTAAAGGATATCTTTGCTTCAATTTATTTATCTAGCACCATGGATATGATCAAATTACACATCTTTGTCTTTATTGGGATTGCATATTTGAACAGTATTTTAGAATTTAAGGGATAGAAGTGAAGTCACATGGTTGACTTTACAAAAATTGAATAATATTTTATAATTTGAGGGATAAAAGTGAAGTCACATGATTGATTTTACTCTTATAATTTGCTAAAATAGAGTAAAGTCAAGCATGTGACATCACTTCTATCCCTTAAATTCTAAAATATTATTCACAAAATTTGTGATTGAATTAATTTCAACCAAATATTATAAAAAATATTATTTCATTATTCACTCAACTTCATTGGTAGGATGATGCTCATAGGAACTCTCACACAAAAATATATTTGCGACAATCTATCTATGCACGTAGGTCGGGGTCTTTTAGACTTGAGAAAATCGACATCGGTCCAACAAGATTCCTCAACGTATTGATTATGCTCTATGGATTTTTTTATGGGGACCGCGGTCGTAGACGATGTGACCACCACACATTTTACATTAATGGCCTTCGTTCAAGCCCTTAGAACATTCAACATTCCATCGACTGCAGGCTTGATCATATCATTTTTCACAAGGGTAAACAAATTATTTGATCACTTGAAATTTTAAAAAAGGAGGATGGGGCAGACCATTTAGGGGCTATTCAAAATTTGTTACCTCTGGATATTTGGGTGAGAAATTGGTAGGTGGGGCAACACAAAAAAGGCCACTGCAACCGATGACGACATCATCGAAGCTGCCATCCTACGACAACTTCGTTGTGAAGTGTCTAAGTCTCTCTTGTTAGAAATTAATTAACAAAGCAATGTAACGTAGAAAATATTGTGGAAAAACAAACACTTAGAAGCATAAAACAAGAGAGAAACATATATACATGGTTCACCCAATTGTGGCTACATCCACAGAGAAACAACCACTCCTTCATTTTATATTATCCAACCAAATGAAGAGACACAACCTACAACAAATCTGCTGCAATTTCCTCTTTTCTCTCACACAATATCTCCTCTTTTCTTCGTGCAAAGAATAATTCACAACAACAATACAATTCCTCATATAGGCCAATTGTTTCCTTCTAGGAAAAAAACCCTAAATGAACATAACTTCTACTATCATATACTTGTCCTAATGAACGACCTCAATTGACTATGAAATTACAATATTTTACAAGGGAATTTTTCATCTAATTTTCGCTTTAGGGGTGTTGCCCCCGAACCCTCGTCAGGGCGGGCTCCAAATAATTGGCAAAAATAGATCCCCGTGAATTAGCACCAAATATCCCCTTGGAAACAAAAGTTGGGGGACAAGGCCCCCCCCCCCCATCAAGGACTGGGATCCAACCTCAACTAAAACAAAAAACCTTTGAACAACCAGGAAGATAATTAGGCTCCATGCCTAAAAATCCCCCACTTGGAGACTTATTATATCAAATCCATCTCTGCTTCACTTGTTGGAAAATTCTGCCACTTGGACTTTGTTATTTTTCATCTTCACTATCATACTTGAAGATCAATTGAAATTGAGAAAAAACTCAATTTCTTCATGGGTACCACCTTTGTCAACATAACTGCAGGATTATGGCTAGTGTGTATCTTTTCAAACTTCAATTTTCCATCTTCCAGAACTCATTGTATGAAATGGTACCCGAGCTGTATATTTTTTTTTGTCTTGGATTGAAATTCTGAGTTATTTGCAAGATGAATGGCACTTTGGATATCACTATATAACTTTCCCATCCCCTACTTATTTCCTAATTCATCCATAAATATTTGTAACCAAATCATTTCTTTACTAGCCTTTGTAGCAACAACATACTCTGCTTTTATTGATGAAAGTGCAACAATTTTTTTGCAATTTTGAAACCCAACTCACATCTGCTCCACCTACAGTAAACACATACCCTGTGGTGCTCCTCTTGTTATCTCTATCCCCTGCCATATCTGCATCAACATATCCCTGTAAAACAATGTTTGAGCCTCCAAATCATACTGCTTTATTAGTTGTACCTCTCAAATACGTGAGAATCCACTTCATTGCCATCCAATGCTTGTTTCTTGGATTGTTCATATACCTATTCACAACCCCCATTGCATGTGTAATATCCAGCCTTGTGCACACCATTGCATACATTAAGCTTCCAACTGCTGATGTGTATGGAAATTTAGACATATAATCAGTCTCTTCTTGCATCTCGGGACACATCTCCTTAGTTTTAAATGGCTTGCCAAAGGTGTATTAACTGGTTTTGTATTCTCCATATTGAATCTTTCCAACACCTTTTCTATGTACTCACTTTGAGACAATTTTAATTAGTGGCTTTTATCATCTCTAGTTATTCTCATACCAAGGATTTTCTTTGCAGCTCCCAAATCCTTCATTGCAAATGAATTAGCCAATTTTCCTTTGAGCACATTTATTTCCTCCATGTTAGACCCTGGAACAATCATGCCATCTACATAAAAAAAAATATAATACAACTTTCATCATTTTGTTTCTTAATATAAACAAAGTGGTCAGAGTGACATCATATTATGCTCAAGAATGCCTAGAAAAGAGAAATTATTCAAGATCCAACTACAACAACAATTGGGGCTTCAAAAACAACAACTTAAATGATTGAAGAAGGGATGATAAAAGAAGAAGAGAAAATCTAGATGATCAAGAAGAAGGTCATCGTCCTCAAAAGAGGTCAAGGAACTCTAGGTATGAAAATAATGAAACTCTTATAGCGAAGAACGATGGCTCCAAGAACGTGTTGAAGATATAACAGGGTTTCCTTAGGGTTTTGAGCGTAAGCTGCCACAACTGACTGGTTCACTTCATGGCAGCGTCCTTGGGAGGAGGGCTGCCACCCTCCTACCACAATGTTACGAGCAGCGACCATTCGCTGCGTCCACCCCATTCTGCAACTGTTCAGCAACGGACTGCCCCTATCTTAGGAGTAGAATGGAAAGCCAAAATGAAGGGACAATGCTTGCCAAGGGCAATGAAGAAACTAAGATTTGTTATTCCAGCGTCGAAGTTGGATGAATACAGAGGATACATGAAGAATCATGCTCTAATCTGTAAATTTATAGGTATTTGGCCTTCAGAAAAGGATTTGTTAAAATGGATTCAAATAAAATGGCAGCCCAAGGGTCATATTGATTTGAAATTTGGGGCGAAGGGATTTTTTACAGTTATTTTTTCTAATTTACTAGATAAAGAACGCATTTTTGAGGGAGGGCCCTATTTTTACAGTAATGCTGGGATTTTTCTTAGACAATGGGAGGAATGTTATAACCCTGAACAAGAGCAATTTCTGGCTGCTCCTATTTTGGTTCGGCTATTTAGGCACCCTATGGATTTCTGGGACCCTGAAATTTTGGAAGGAATAGGAAATTCGTTAGGTACTTTTGTCAAAATAGCAGACTCTACTGCTCATGGTCACTATACATCCTTTGCTAGAATCTGTGTTTATATGAATATCTCTGAACCCTTTCCAGAGATGATCGAACTGGAATACGAAGGTAAAGTCTGGCTTCAGCTTCTAGACTATGAGCATATCCCTTTTCGCTGCCACCGTTGTCCTGAGTATGGACATTTGTACAAATCTTGCGCCCTAAATGGCTCTAAACAACAACCTCCTCACATGAATGGCTCAGAGGAGCAACTCGGCAGCATGACGAGGGGTTTGTTCCGGTAATTACTAAAAAACGACCTCCTCGTTCAAGGAATACCGGCTCTGTTTTGGCGACAAAACAAAACCCTCATGGCTTGAAAATAATAGAAAATAGGTACGAGGTTTTACATGAAGAAGGTGAACCATAAGTTATTGAAGTCGTAGCAGAGGGTACTGCAAATGGTTATACGGAGGTTACGCAGAAAAACCAATCTTCAAAGCAGTAAGCAAGACAGGAAATGGACACACCAGAAGACAATCAGTTGCAAGAACTTATCCCAATGGAGGTAGAAAAACCCAAAGAAGATTTGAGTGCAGAAGAGAAACTCTTGAAATGCCTTTTGTTTGAATGGAGGAATCTTGATGATCGATTCATTCTGGCAGATCAGAAGAAATTATATAAAGAAACCTTTGATCATTATCTCACAACACAAGCCCAGAAAGAAGTCCAAGAAAGAGAGCAATCAGCCAGCAAGAAGGTACCCCCTCCATCAAAACCAACAAAAAAGAAAGGACGGTGAACCCTGCAGGAATCAATACAGTTAGTTGGAGAAATGCTGATTAATATCGGGAAAATAATACTGTTAACAACGGTATTCCAACAACTACCCAAAAAATCTTAATGAAGGTGCTCTCCTGGAATATCAGAGGTCTCAATAGTAAGGGTAAGCAGCGATATTTGAAAGACAAATTGAAGGTCGAGAAACCTCAGGTCATGTTACTACAGGAGACAAAAGTCTCCGGGCAGAAGCTTCAGTCTATAATTCAATATTTCAAAATGCAATATGAGGTTATGGCTATTGACTCTGTGGGTACATCGGGGGGAATAGCTATCCTTTGGAATGTTGCTGAAATCAGTGCAGAGGGATGGATAGGCCTCCCCAGAATTTTAACAGCTACTTTCCGACAGATTGGCTTTGAGGACAAGATCCTCATCTCGGTCGTCTATGGACCTCCAATTCCAGGAGAGCGAGCAGAGTTTTTGGAGAGTATACAAATGTTGAGTACAATGCATAATGAAAATTATTGGCTTTTAGGTGGGGATTTTAATATGATTTTGAATCTCTCTAAAAAAAAGGGAGGGCTAAGAAGGGAGGATCCGGAAATGGCACTCTTTTGAGAGTTATTAAATGATCTACGCTTAGTAGATATCCCCACAGTTAATGGACATTTCACTTGGAATAACAGAAGGGGAGAACGGTCTCAGGTTGCCTCTCGGTTGGACCGTTTTCTAGCTTCAGAAGCTCTGGTGAGTTTAGAAATTTATTATGAAGCTGCCATTCTTCCTGCCTTGGGATCAGACCATTGGCCGATCAGATTGGAGATTGATGTCAAGGCAAGCTGATATAATCGACCTTTCAGGTTTGAACTCTTTTGGCTACGAGATCCCGGGTTTATGGAAAAGGTTAAAAATTGGTGGTACTCAAATCCAGTCAGGGGCCGCAATAAGATGCATTCGTTCCAGCTTCATTTAAAACAATTAAAAGATGAAATCAAATGATGGAATCGTCTCGAATTTGGTAACATTCATCCGGATCAAATTCGACTGAATGAAAAAATGAAGGAGATTCAGCAGAAAATTATCCTCCATGGTCGAATAGAGGAGTTAGCTCTGGAGGAAGGCCGTACTCTCAGTCAACAAGAAGAGAGACGTAAGCAAGAAGAGATATTGTGGAAACAGAAATCCCGAGTTAATTGGCTGAAAGAAGGTGACCGAAATACCAAATTTTTTCACAAATCTATGTTACAGCGACGCCAGCATAACAGAATATTTTCTTTAAAAACACCAAATGGGGAACGTTTAATCAAACACGAAGATATGGAGAGAGAGCTGGTTACTCATTTTAAATAACTACTTACTGAACCACTCCCTAATCGCCAGGCAGCGATTGAGAAGATAACTGCGCACATTCCCAGAGTGATTACTTGAGAGCAGAACCTTGCTCTGCTACGAGAAATTACTTTACAGGAGGTTGAAGAGGTGGTCTTGAATTTACCCAAGAATAAAACCCTGGGGCCAGACCGGTTTACAAGTGAATTTTTTAAGGCAGCCTGTCCATTCCTTGGTCCGGATATTTTAGAGTTTGTTGAAGAGTCCCGAAGGAATAAGACGGTATATCCCACTTTGAATGCCACCTTCCTTACCCTTATTCCCAAGCAGCAAAATGCAGACACTTCAGTTGGCTTTAGACCGATTGCTCTCTGTAATGTCATCTATAAAATTCTTTCCACTATTATGGTAAACCGCTTAAAACCTTTGCTGCCCACTCTTATCTCTCCGGAACAGACTGGTTTTGTCAAAGGTAGACAAATCTTGGATGGAATAGTGGTCACCCAGGAAGAAATTCATTCACTCAAAAAAGTAAAATGGAAAGGCCTGTTAATCAAGTTAGACTTGTCTAAAGCGTATGACCGAATTAGTTGGCAGTACCTGATCGAGGTAATGCAAGCCTTTGGGTTTGATGAAAGATGGCTTCAATGGTTACGCTCATTCATTTCCTCCCCACATTTCTCAATCCTACTGAATGGTAGCCCTTCTGTTAAGTTTAATAGCTCTCGAGGCCTCTGGCAAGGTGACCCTCTCTCCCCATTTCTTTTTATTATCGCTGCAGAAGGATTAGGTAGACTCATTAAAGCTCATCTAGGTGAAGGGAAGTTACAAGGCTTAAAATTGTGGGGACCTCACCTTCCGTTGACTCATCAACAATTTGTTGATGATATCTTATTGTTCTGTATGGCGTCACTGAAAGAATGCAAAGCCATCCTCAAAATTTTGGATGTCTTCATGGCTGCTTCAGGAACTTAGATCAATAATGACAAGTCTAATGTCTACTTTTTCAACTACACTCTTACGATGCAAAACTTTCTGGCAAGGACTTTAGGGTTCCAATGGGGCTCCTTCCCTTTGAAATACCTAGGTATGTTTTTAAATCCAGGCCCAGTTCGGATAGCAGATTGGCAGGATATCCTCATAAGAGTGGAGAAAAGGATACAGAATTGGGCTTTCAGAGTCTTGAATGCACTTGGGCGCCTTATAATGTTAAAATATGTGCTTCACGCTTTACCACCATATCAGCTGTCTGGAAGAGCTTGCCCGAAAGGGATTTTTTCTCAATTGGTATGCATGTTCAAAATTTTTTTATGGCAGGGTGCCCAAGCTAACCAAAAATGGGCTCTTCTCTCCTGGGATAAGTTACTTAAACCGAAGGCTGCAGGTGGATTAGGCCTCCGTGACGCTTTCATCTTGAATAATGTGTTGGGAGATAAAATCTGGTGGCGCTGGCTCCAGGGAGGGCCAGATCTTTGGAAGAATATTTGGAGAACCAAATACGACATGCCACTCATAGTCTCTGGTCGATTGAAGGTAGATATGATCCCAAAAGGCTCATCAATTTGGAATTTGGCAGCAATGAACATAAATTTAATCCATTCTCACAGTTTTTGGGAAGTTAGGGAAGGATGTACAGCTCTTTTTTGGGAAGAATCTTGGCAACAGCGGGAGAAACTGTTCAGTCGACTTGAATTGGGTGAAATTTTTCTATACACGAATACTCCAAATCATAGGCTCCTACAACACTACTGGTGTCAAAATCATACTGACTTGTGGCAGAAATGGAAAGACAAAACATACTGGCCGACAGCTCCTGAAACACAACAATGAGAAAACCTTACCAAAGAACTAAAAACTAGAAAACTCAGACAAGTTTCTGGTCCTGATATACTCAGATGGGGATATTTGAAAAAAGGGCAGTTTACAATTAAATAAGGATATTATATTCAATCTCAACAAGCTCAGTATGATATTCGACCCCTATGGAAAAAAATCTTGGTATTGAAACATTGGCTTAAGGTGGAATATTTCTTATGGTTGGTAAGCCATCGAAGGATTTTGACTTGGGAAAATCTACAGAAACATGGGATGTTAGGGCCCTCTTGATGCTCCTTCTGTCAAGCAGAGGTTGAAACGACAGAACATCTTCTGAACTCTTGCCCAATGGTGCAGCCGCTGTGGAGGAACTTGGAACAACTGTTTAGGCAAACAGATAAAAATAATGAAAGCATTACGGAAACCATTAGCAGTTGGTGACAGGGGAGGTTTTACTGTCAAGTGATTAATAGAGCATGGACACTCTCATTCGGATTCCTCCTTTGGCATATTTGGAAAGAGAGGAATCGCAAGGTTTTCCAAGACACTGAACAACCACTGCATCACATTTGGCAGCATTCCATAGACAATATTCGTGAAACTATCCTAGTAGAAAGTTGGACAGAGGAGGATTGGCAGACAGTGGTTTATGAATCCTAGATATTAGACTATTTAAATCTTAAACCGCAGATGCTGTACAAAATTTTGTGGAAGTACAGACCACCTAGTGAATCTATTGAGGAAAACTGGACACCTCCCCAACAAGGCTTTATTAAACTTAATTATGACGGGGCTTCGAAAGGTAATCCGGGGCAAGCTGGTTCAGGATGGATTTTTCGTAACTCTCAAGGGGCAGTTTGCAAGTTTTATGCCTTGGATTTGGGCCATGCAACAAATAATGAAGCTGAACTTATAGCGGTCAAACAAGGTATTCTTATTGCAATCATAGAAAATTATCAGCGAATCATAGTTGAGGGAGATTCCGCAATGGTCACAGGAGTTCTCCGAAAGCTGCAGCAAGGCACACCCTGGGAGAAAATCTCTCAAAGTTGGTGAACAGATGCTCTCATTCAAGAAGTGAGCCAACTATTGAAACATATCCAATACTTGCTCCCAGCCCATATTCAATGAAAAGGTAATGCAGCGGTAGATTATCTGGCTAATTGGAGATGTAAACATCTCGAGCGTTCCATAGATGCTCGCCCCACTGATGCCATCTGGGATGTGGAACTCCATTCTCTCCAACTGAATGTGAGTAAGGATCTCCAACCCCCTGATCGGGGTGTACACTTGTCCGACAGAGTTTCATAAGCGATGATAGTTGGCGGTTGCTCATCATTCAAGAAATTACGGTTCATAATGGCGCATTGGCATTTCAGCTCATGGCAAGACGCGAAAGATCGGTATTTAATAATTTTGCAGGATGGCCAGCCTGTTTTGTAAGACTGCCTACAGAATGTTTCTGTTATGGTAAGTGGGTTTCCTCCCTCCCTTTATTCGTTCAAGCATCGCTCCTTGCATGCAAGCGTTTGGAGGCAACAGAGGAGGAAGCCAGGCATCGTTCAACCTGTCAGCCACTCAACTTTGTGGGGGTATGTATATGGTTTTCTTCTTGCTCTCACGGTTGCAGTTGCTATGGTTTTGTTCTGGTTAGTGTATACTATGGCGGTTTTTTTTCTGTTAATGGTCCTTAGTTATGTTACTCCTATGTTGAATCTTGTTAAGCCATGCTTCCGAGACCCCTGCAACTTGCTAGCCAAACCAATTTTTGGTGTTGTAATTCTAGTTAGTTCTTGGACAAGAGTAAGGTCAGTCCCGTTAGGCACCTTGCAGTTGGCGGGGTTGAATTCTGCAGGTAGGGTGTGGGGCTCATGGCATTGGGCAGTAGTCACGGCTACTTACAGTGGAAGCTGTTGGGTTGGCTAATGTAGGTGGTGTCAAATTCATGAACAATGGGACAATATGAGCAGTTTCTGCTTTCTGTCTTTTCTGTATTGGGGTTTTAACAGGGTGAAGTTCCAGATGTCTCCCGCTCCTTCTATGTACCCTGTTATCACCCCTGCTCCTGTTAACTCCATGAGCTCGAACACTAGTTTCCGCATGAGGTCAATCCTGTTAAAGTTCTTCCAGCCCATCTTAGATCAGGGTTTTTTTCTTTGGATTTGGGTAACAGGGTTCTCGGTCTTCTTCTCTTCGGGTAGACAAACCGTCTTTATTTAGTGCTTTAGTAATTGGGTTATGTGGTTAGTAGTTCCTTACTCGTCAGGTAGACGCACCATCAATGTTCATTGGGTAAGTGCCGGGTGGTCCTATGATGTTGCTCATTCCCTCATTATTTTCTCCTGCTTGTCTGTGTTGCTGCATAGGCTTCTATCCACTATGGGGAAGCATCGTTCCAATTCTCAGTCTGCAAAGGGAAACAACAGGCCCAGTTTGAGCAGAATCCAAAGAAGCGAGGTCGAAAATCCAATTTAGAGATCCTTGAGAACCTAGCTGCAAATTATGTTATGGGAAATTCATCCACGGTTTGCCAAGAAATTCGTGGTTGGGAACGGGACATTCAGACTGACCTTGAAGATAATGAAGCGGAAGCTGAAATCTTGGACTTCATAACCGACCCTGGCAACACCTGGGGTCGTCTCACGTTATTCCAGCAGACTATCCATACGTATGGGATAGTTAAGTGCCTTCTATCAAAGGCTATACAGAGTTTCCCCCTTGGCCAAGCTCAGCAAGACTCAACAAAGATTGAACTCCGCTTGTTGGACATGCTGCAGGACATGCAGAACTAGCTGCAACATATCAAGATCACTCAATATCAGGCAACTGATCGTATTAGCAGAATGGATGATCGGGTAGGCCATATGGAGAAGCAACTCCAGTAGCTACAACAAGTTGATATGCCAAGATCCACAATGAAAGACCCAGCTCCAGTTTCTTCATTTGATGGCTAGTTGTTTCCTTTATCATGCTTTTTTATGAAATTATCTGTCTTACATGAACTCATTTTATTTTATCAGTATGTAGATACTTATGTAATAGAACAGATAGCTCATGCGAGTTATAGACGGATGAAACTATTTCAGTTTTGGTTTTCTTTTCATGCATTAATATGGCCAACAAACCTGGTTTCCTACGGGCAGGTTGAGGCCACAAACTGGATTTTATAATTTTGTAACTTGCTTTACAAATATAAATAGAAAATAGTGAGGTCCTACTAAATTTACAAAAAAGAAAAATAAAATAATGAAACTCTTAGTCAATTTAAATATATTCTTATTTCTTCTCTTTCTAGCTATTCCCTCCACATTCATGTGATAATTGGTTGGTAGATAGTGGGCTTCTAGAAATTTCTATGGATATTAAAAAGTCCTCTCAAACCTATTTGAGAGGGAGATGTATTTGAAAATCATCCTTGGAGACAATACTAATCATCTTGTGAAGGGTTTTGGTTCCATCAAATTTCATTTGGACTATGTATGTTCCAGGAATAAAGAAGAACTTGGTATCCATATCCACCTTGGAAGACAAAGGGATGGGAATAACCTTCATAAGAGGAAAATTCCTCACATGGCCTATGGAATCTTGAATGAGGGATGATTTTACCTAAGGATATCGAGTTGAAGGACTCTACAGAATCAGTGGAATACCTTTGCTAGAAATGTTCCATGACATCAATCATGAAAGTGATCTATGGCACCAAATATTGACACATCTAAATTGTGAAGCCCTATTGAAATTGAAGAAGTTGGTTTCTGGGATTCCTGATGTTCAAGCTAGTCATGATGGAGTATGTTTGGGATGTGCCAGTGGAAAGAATACAAGGGGACCATTCCCCTCCAGCATGAACAAGACTGATGATATTCTTCAACTCATTCATTCTGACTTATGTGGACCTATGCTAGTGCACTTTATTAGTGGCCATATCTACTACATAATCCTTTATTGATGAATTGTACAAGAAGACATGGATATACTGATTAAAGCATAAGGATGACACTTTAGATATGTTAAAGGAATTCAAGGTGCTGATAGAAAATCAAACAGGGAAGAAGATCAAGGTCTTCAAATCTGACAATGGTGGAGAGTATACATCAAATGAGGTTGTTGAATTTTGCAAGCATGATGGAATAAAAAAGGACACTATTGTACCTTATAATCTCGAGCAAAATGGTGTGGTTGAAAGAAAGAATAGGTCCATCATGGAAGCTTCCTGAGCTATGCTACATGATCAAAAACTCCAAAATTTCCTTTGGGGAGAAGCTACAAATACAACAGTCTATGTTCAAAACAAGTTTCCTCATCAAGCTTTTGATAACAAGACTCCCAAAGAAGTTTTCATAGGTGTGAAGCCCGATATTGGACATATCAAGATATTTGGTTGCCCTGTATAATTTTAATGTGTCTAAGGACAAGAGGAACAAGTGGGAAACCACCATAAAGAAAAGTATGTTTGTTGGATGTTGTGAAAATTTTAAAGCATTTAGAATATATATATCTGGACAAAGGAAGATCAAGTTTAGCAGGGATGTAAATTTCAATGAAGATGTTTCCCTTGGAAAAGAAAGGGATCTTCATCCACCTTCTCCTATTGAGAAGAGATATGATGACATGGACCTACTATAAGGTCCTTCTATGCTTAAATATGAGAAGGATATTGTTGATGATCCCATGGAGCATATGGACCCCTTGTATGCTCCTCCAAGTGATCTCCCTACTAGGAAGATACCATTATGGCTCTGTGAAACATTACATGGTGTTGAGAGATATGTTTATGCCAAAAGTACCTTTAAAGAAAGAAATAAGCCATGTAGATATGAGGGATACACTCCAACTATGACCACTGTCATCTAGGTTGAGCCTCCCACTTTCGAAGAAGTTGTGAATGAACAAGTTTGGAAGGATGCCATGGATGAATATTATGAATCAATTTTGAAGAATGATGTATGGGATGTTGTTCCAAGTTATTACTTTGTAATTGTTATTAAATATCAAGCATGAAGATGATGGAAGCATTGAAAATTATAAAGAAAGGTTCATGGATTGAGGTCTCTCCCAGAAAGAGGGAGAAGACTATGATGATATTTTTGTTCTCATTCCCCATTACACTACCATTAGAATGATTGTTTCCCTTTTTTATATTCAAGGATGGACCCTTCACCAGACGGATGTGAAGACAACCTTAAGGATTTGAAGTGAAGGATAAGAATAATCACATTTGCAAGTTGAAGAAAGCACTATATGGTTTGAAGCAGGCCCCCAAATATTGGTATGCTTGCATTGGTAGCTACCTGGTAGGCCCTCAACTTTGAACCTGGATTAGGACCCCTCAAGCCAAAAAATGGTTTCATTGCCGTGACTGGGAGAATTTTGAGAGAGGTTGGGTGATGCCACGAGGTCATTGGCAGCCATTAAAACCTGAACTTGAGGACTGGTTTGAAAAACAGATCTAGGAATTTTCCCTAAAATAAAATAGAAGTAAGAAGTTGTCTGCTGAAGAGTGGAAGAATAAATATATTTTCATTGAGGTACACGAGATCTTCTTCGTAACATTTGCACATGAACTACAAGAGTGGCTGGCAAGGTTAGTAGAATTCCAAACCTGTTGGAAGGACGATCAGGTCATGCAGTGGACCCCTGAATTGATCCAACAATTGGAAAAAACTAATAATTCTATTACCCAGACTGTACATCACTGGGTTGATAGTGTCTTGGGTGGATTTGTAACCATATTTGCGGTCGATTAGTTTGTGTCCTACTCTGAAGCTGAACGGAGGTTCTTCAAGGGATTGAGGGGAAAGTTCTTACAAACTTTGCCTCTGTTGATTAAAATGCTATTGTGTGAAAAGGGGGTTTTGTGCAGCCACACTGAGTGAATGACCCTTGATCTAGGTGAAAGTATGACACGCAGCAGTAAATATTATCGGGTCAATAAAAAATGAGATAGATTTGTATGCAGTCCCTTGAGGGATTCCCCTGATCCCGACGAAAGAAGGGATACGCACGTTGAGATTAGCCCTCCTGCTACGCCACCATCAAATTCGTGCAGGGGTAAGAACCCTCCATCCCCACCTCCACCCCCACCTGTGGATGACATGGAGGCACATATGAAGTTACCCACCTTTAAGGGTGTGGGGGATGAGGATATGGACCGATTTTGGTTTGTGGTAGATGCGGTGTGGACTGCATAGAATGTAATTACCGATGCTATTAAAAGTGTCCTTTGAAGTTCGTGCTCTAGATTGGTTCATGGGATACCTTGCTTAGCACGAGGATCCTATGATATAGGATATCAAGGATGCCTTGAAGCAACAGTTTCGAAAGCCTTAATCGTATTCTCAATGCGTAGTAGAACTGAAATATATTAAGCAGGGGCCTACGAAATTAGTTTGGGAAGCTGATCAACGACTCAAGAAAGTCATAAGTGATGGAAGATTTACATATGAAGACAAACAACATAACAAGTGGTTCATCGCCATGCTATTTCCACATCTGCACATTCCCATGGGTCAGAAGAATATTGACTCGCAAGAAGAAGCCCTGGAAATCACTATGAAATTAGAAGTTGTGCCAAGGGATAGTGCTCAAATTGGGGCGCTGCAGATTTAGAGCCAATTGGAAGCTATGCACTTAGAAATTCAGAATTTACAAAGAGACAGGGGTAAGGAAGCTAGTGCAAATGTTTGGTGCATACGCTGTAGGGTATCTAGCCACAACAAAGATCAGTGCCCTCTGTCGTCTGATTACATGCAAGCCGGAGGACCAAGCCCCCTACGCTCAAGGGATGTTTCTAGGTCAAGTTCCCCCACACTATGGTGCGCTGATTTTCGGGTGGTTGGGTGACACGATACAGACCACCGCCCTCGGTTAGGGGCCTATGTACTAGAACTGAAGCAAAAGTGGTGCAGATTCTGTTCTTCGGTGGGTCACGATGAGCACAATTTCCGAACGTAGGACCAGATGATAGATAGAGGGAACTTGTGCAAGGTACAGGATGACCCTTCATCGCCATCATATCCATCTGGATGAGGAGGATCCGCAGCAAGAGGACAGGGAGGGGGGAGAGGTGGAGGCACCGGTTGAGGAAGAGGGCAGATAATTTGTTACAACTATGGAGACATCGGACATTATGCACGATATTTCCCGAACCCAACGCGCCAATCCTGCAGGTATTGTAGGCAATTTGATCATCTAATTGAATATTTCCCCATACTAATAGCTAGAATGCAGGAAAAGCAGTAGACCCCAACTCAAAACTTACATATGGTTAAGGCTGAACCACGTGAGAAAGGTCCAAGTGTAAATGTAATTACACGCAGTAGTATCGCCACCGGAGGAAGTAAGGAAAAGGCTGCCGAGGAAACCGTAATAAGGAAGGCATTTGATAAGAAGGACTGTTTGAACCTATAGAGAGAAAATGCGATTTTCATTGAGGCTAGGAAGGATTTTGCTAGCGTAGGGGAATCCCCACCAACGGGCCCTATAGAAATAAACGTTGACAACGAAGTTAGACCATTCCTAGAAGCCTGTATCAAACTACTTCGCAATCAGAAGGAAGTCGATAATCTCCAGGCCCTGATAGACAGTTGCACAAAAAAAGAGGTGCCACGAAGAGAAACCAAGACAATGAACAAGGTTTATACATAGAGAAAGAGAACCGGTAGGGAGATGCACATGAATGTGCATATTAGAGACTATGAGATGGAACAAGTCATCTTGGATCTATGGTTTGATGCCAATGTCTTACTTAAGAAAACTGGCAGAAGATGGGAGAGCCAAAATTGGAATGGTCCACCATCTAGTTGCGCATGGCTAATCAACAAAATATCATTCCTCTCACCTGACTTCCACAAGTTATGGCAGACATCGAGGGAGTAAAGGTATGTACTAAATTTGAGGTGATAAAAATTGTGGACGATGTAGATCCCTACCCTACGCTGTTAGGATTGGATTGGTCCATTGATATGGGAGGCATCATCAACCTGAAGCGCAAAAGCATGATTTTGAGAATAACGGTACACGGGTGATAGTCCCACTGGACTTGACAGAAGGAGAATGGTACACCAAGCCAATGCGCGAAGGGGATGAGGTTGATCATGTCTATAAATTGGCTACGTGAGACGAAGATTGGATCAACCCTACAATAGATGGTATGTTGAATTGGGAGAAGGAAAGTTCCTGCTTTTTTGATTCTGATGGGGAAATGGAGAACTGGCAGAACTGGTTGCATGATGTTTCTGCATTACACTGCCTCAATATTTCCAAGAACTTCCGATGCATCTATTTTTAGGTAAGAGAACTACCTACTTTGATGGCTCTAGTAGCATTAAAATTTTTTTGGCAGCCTTGGAACAAGCTATCCAAGAAGACCGAAGAGTTTGAGCGCTTGATTTGGCTATGCGCGCCACCCCGGCGCGATGGTGGGAAACACACAAGGGAAATTTTCAGGACTGGAAGGAATGCAGACAAATGATGATACTTCGATTTGAACCTTCTTCCACGCTGCCCATTGAATTGTTCTATGGCCAGGGAGATCCGTGAAAGCACCTGGCCATTTTGGTGGAGGTATGGGATTAAAAGACATGGAATGAATGGGTTCATATGTTTGTCCTCTCATTAGGACCAGTCCCTGCGACCTGGTACCTAGAAGCTGAGTTACACCGGGACACTCGAGACTAGTACAACATGACCGAATATTTCCTGGCAACCTTTGGCTTGGTGGGTGGTTCAGAAAAATTGGATGAGGTGCTACAAGACATAGATACAATGGTCTTTGATGAATCCTGACCACGTAGGGAGTGTGCTGCGCTGGCATGACATGTGCATATGCGAGATATAGTTGATTGTCAAAATATATCAATTGAAGATAATGAACATGACCCAAGGAATGCTAATATCTCAGAATCAGAAGGGGAATGCGCGGTTGCAGGACCAGTGCTAAAAGCAATAGACATAACTAAACCTATGAAATTAAAGGAAATGAACATTGGGATAGATGAGTAGCCCAAATTGGCCAAGATTGGGGATTATTGGGATGATGATACCTTAGGAAATATTGCAGAGCTATTGAAGGAATATCAAGACCTGTTTTCTACAAATTTCTTAGGGCCGAAGGGCATTGTAGGGGACCTGGGTGTCATGAAAATCACGCTAAAAACCTGATGTGCACCCTATCAAGCAGTGCCCTTATCGAATGAATCCTAAGTACAAGCAGAAAGTAAAGGAGGAGTTAGAAAATATGGTGGCTACAGGTATCATTGAACGAGCAGTCTGATTGGGTAGGCCTGATGGTAGTTCCAGAGAAGAAGACCAAAGGAGAAATAAGGATCTACGTCGACCTGCACAAGTTAAATGATGCCTGTGTGCATGATCCATTCCCTACCCTGTTTCCTAATGAAATTCTTGATAACGTGGGAGGAAAAGAGGCTTATTCATTTACAGATGGGTTCTCAGGTTATCATCAAATCCGCATTGCACCGGAGGATCGCAACAAGACCACTTTTGCCACTGAATGGGGGTCTTTTCAGTATACTGTCATGCCATTCGGGCTGAAAAATGCACCTGCAATATTATGACGAGTGGTCTTGGTTGTATTCAAGAAATTCATGCATAAATTTTTGGAAGTATAGTTTCATGACTGGACAGTATTTGGTTTGGTGAAGAACCATGTGTCGAATTTGCACATGATGCTCGATACCTGTCGGAAGCATCAAATTTCTCTTAACTTGAAGAAGTGCATCTTCTGTGTACCTTTTGGGATTTTGATGGGACATAGTATCTTAGCAAGGATTAATGGTCAACCTAGCCAAGATCGCGGTTATCATCAACTGGGAAGTCCCTACCACGGGAAAAAAATTGTGCTCCATACTTGGACATATAAGCTATTATAGGAAGTTTATCAATGGGTATGCTCTGATCATTGCGCCGATGGAGAAACTGCTAAAAAAGGATGTAACATTATTTTGGGATGATGCATGTCAAAAGAGTTTGGAGCTATTAAAAGAGAAGATGGTCACTGCACCCATTTTGATATTCCCAGACTGGTCTAAGGTATTTCATGTGCATGCGAATGTGTCTGGCATCGCACTAGGAGTTGTTTTAGCACAGCCAGGAGAAGGAGACATTGAACACCTAGTAGCTTTTGCGAGTAGGAAGCTCTCAGGTGTAGATCACAACTATTCAACTATAGAAAGGGAAGGATTGGCCATGGTATACGCACCGAAAAAGAACAAACACTATCTTCTAGGAGGTAATTTCAAGATGTTTACGGATAATTCTGCTTTAAAATACCTGGTCAATAAGCCTGTGTTGAGGGGGAAGATTTGTCGATGGTTGTTGCTCTTTCAGGAGTATGATTTCGAGATCGTTGTGAAACTAGGAAGACTGAATGCGGGGCCTAATCATCTGTCACAAATCGAGAATGGAGAAGAATATACTAGCCTGGAGGAAGGGTTACTAGATGCGCAACTCTTCGCGATCAAGGTAGTTGATGAGAACTTTGCTGATACTATCTATATTCTGACTACGAGGATGGCACGTGTGGAATATTTAGTCTAGCAAAAGAAAGAATTGGTTGTGCGTGCAACTGATTTCAATCTGATTGCAGGACAATTGTAAAAATTAGGAGAAGATGAAGTCTTAAGGAGATACATGTAGAAGCATTCAACAAAATTTTGGAGCAGGCACTCACAAAGATCTTCAATGCCAACCTGGATGATTGGGACATTCACATCCCTTCTGTGCTATGGGCTTACAGGACAACATGCAAAAAGTTGACATGAAAGACGCCATTTAGGATGGTCTATGGGCAGGAAGCCATCATGCCAATGGAGTATATTGTCCCAAGTCTGTGCATTGTAGCTTTCACTAATATGGCCGAGCCTGGCATTATAGAGGAATTATTGGCACAACTTGCTGCCTTAGAATAAGATCGATTCATTGCTACCTTCCACCAGCAAGTACAGAAGGCACACGAAAAGGCCTGGCATGATAGGAACATCAGGAAAAAGGTATTCAAAGAGGAATATTTGGTGTTACTTTATGCTAGTTAGTTTGCGTGCCACCTAGGTAAGTTCAGAAAGCATTGGTTGGGACCATATGTTGTAAAGGATATCACTAACAGTGACGCAATACGCTTGGCCACGCTACGCGGAGAGGACCTTCTGGGATATTTCAATGGGGGCCACCTGAAACAGTATCAAGATAATCCAGCACCTACCAAATGACTATATGGTCGAAGCATCAAAGTCATGGGATTCACATGAAGCAGAGAGGATGGGCGCAGGCAGATGCACTGGGAGCGCAGAGGTGACATGTAGATCAGGAAACTAGTCGTTGGAACCGTGCAACCAAGTGAAAAAATGAAATTACCATTGGGAGGAGAGGATTGGTTGCATTTAATGAGACAATCTTGGAAGATTTTTTACCGTTCCCTTGGAAGTAAATGGTAATTAATGGTGATCCGACCGTTTTTAATATGGGTGACTTATAACAAGGAGGGTGGGGGTCTTAATTGGTCCCTTTATTGTGTCATCATTTGGCGCCCTGTATTCATCTGTACGCTCTGTTCTCCTTCCATCTATGTGTTCTGCATTTCGGGTAGCGAATCCCTTTCCATAAGAAGTAACCCCAAATTCATATTCCGAGCAAGAATGACGGCCACAAACCCTTCCAAAGAGCTCTCGACACCCCTCACGACATCTATAGAGGAAGGATTAGACGAGGTCAGAGAAGTAGTTCCAAACATGACAGAAGTTGAATCCAATCCGGTGAAGATGAAGGGTAAGGGAAAAGTGTCAAAGTGGGCTACTTCTAAGCCCCACACCTCTCCGAGGAATGTTCTGTCTCCCAGACAAACTCCCAAGGGGAAGTCCACAAAGGGTGATATGTCTAAGCGGATGATGACTGATGAACCACTGCGAGTAGATCCAATCTCTTGGCAACCCCCATATTTTAAGCCACGAAAGCCTTCGACATGTAAGACGCGGGATCTTGATGCGGTCCGGGACTGCTTGTAGATGCCATTATGCCCTCAATATTTCCCTGTAGTTGGAGAAATGCACGACCTGCTCCCTCAATAAAGTTTGAGGATTATGGTCTTGCCAATGAAGCAACGTTCCCTGAGCTAACCCCAAGAACACTACTCGGAACGCGTGTTGTATGATACTATCCTGAAGGTAGAACCAATGGCATGGGCACATAGATTGCACAATGTGGGAGTCCTCAATCTACTAAGGATCCCATATTTTTGGTGGTACCCCATCACCGGCCTGTGCATTCTCCAATTGTTGACCTTGGTCCATGACGACACGCTCTGGATCCAGGGAAGAATCCCAATTGCTGCCCATGAGGGGGCCCCATCCGCTGAAAGGATTTGGTAAAAGCACCGAGTTGAAGGTAGCAAACGAGGTAACGAAAATGTACGAGGTCGAGCCGGACAAGTGGGGTTTTCTGGTCTAGACCATCATTGACCAGGCGGTGCATGTAGGCACCCTTGTCCTGGGATGTAAGCTTATGCGGAAATGCCAGCCGAAGACAGTCTCGACGCATGTCATTGTCTTGGCATCAAAGTGAAAAAAATGGGTGCTATATAACTGGTCACGATTTCTCTGTGAGCAGATCTTGGAGAATGTGTGTGAATCACAGGAAATGGGGAAGCCATTCTTCTATTCATAGCTTCTTTTACTGATTGCGGTGGTAGCATGGGAAACCCCGAAGGATATAGTCCTTCCTGACATTGAGCCCAGTGTTTGTGAAAGGGCGTGCTACGCCAATTTATGGGACTCGACGAACGAAAAGCGGGTCGAAGAAAACAATTTTTTTTGCGTTCTTTTTGCCAGCGCATCGATGCAGGCTATTCACTCCCAGCCATGACTCTTGCTGACCATATATGATAAGTATAAGAGCGTGGCAGTATTTCAGGTGACAATGCACCACATCATGATCAAGGCGCGTAAGAGCCCCAATTAGTATCCCTTACCCTACATGGTTACGAAAGCAGAGATTGACCAGGTTGTCGCTTCATGGCCAAAGTCGTGGAAGATTGGGTTGGGATCTAAAAATCCTGTCACACCGTCCACATAAGGAAAATATAAAAACTTGATAGAAACAACTACAAAAGAGATGGCCCTGGCTCCACAAGCCACAACGCCAAAATCTACCACTGAGCATCACATAGACACAGGTGGACAGGATCAAGAAGTCAAAGAAAATCCAGATGCCGACGATGATGCAGAAACAGAAAGAGATCAGGAAATAGGAGGTGACTATGTAGAGGTGGACCCTGGCGGGTTGGATGGGTTTGGTGGAGATGGTTCTGAATCCTCGTGTGGCCTCAAGCATGGAGGAGAAACATCTAAGGGGCCATATAAGAAACGAAAGGGGTCTAAGCTGGGTGACGAAGAGGAGGTTACTCTGATAGAGGAGGACCTTGAAAAAATTTTCTGATGTGGTTGCTTCAGTGTCAGGGGACTGGTGGAGCATCATGGAGGCTCAACACAAGGTTGCGGTGGAAGCCTTGCAGTCTAGCTTACAGGTCCTGCAGCTGAAGGTTGATACTTTGCAAGCAAGAATGGATCAAGAGGCTGGTGCAAGCGAGCGTGGATAAAGCGAGGCTAGTGCAAATGAGCCTTCCATCTACAAAAATTATCATAGACACAGGAAGCAGGATCTGTACCCTCCCGGTCGCCGTAGTATCTCTCAATCTAGCCGATTTATGCATGCAAGTCTACGCCTGCTCCGAGGTCGGCCTTGACCTGGCCAAGTTTCCAAGTGGGTAGTTCCACATGTTACACATATTCATTTCAGCAGAACTTCAGGATTTGGAGGTGCGCACCCAACAGCAGGTCAGTGAAGCTAATCAAGTTGTAGCCACCAAAACAGATGAATCTCATCAGGCTCAGGCAGCACAACAGGCAGCCTTAGTTCAACGAGAGAAATTGGAGAGTGTCATTGATCGACTATGCGGTGAGATTATTGATATCTCTATCCTGACCTCTGTTGCTTCTCGAGCTAAAGTAGAGGGTTTGGTCGTGGCTCTTAAATATTCCAGGTCGGAAGTTCAGTTCGTCAAGGCCAAATTCAAGCATCAGATTGTTGTGTTACAAGCGCAGCTGTAGCTTGAGACTCCCCTAGAAGTGCGCGCACAGTGAGCAGCTACTATCCAGAATTCCGTAGCTGGCATTTCAACATCTGTTTCTTATGGCTCCTCCTTGCTCGACAAAGCCATGGGAATATGGACCTCTGTGCAGTCAAATCCTTTAGTCAAGAAAATCAATTAGGAACTACGAGCGAAGGAACAGGAATTTGGTGACTTACAAGAGGTTCTGCCTACCTTTATCCCCGCTCAGAGAATGGAACACCTTCAGACCAGCCAGGCACTGCAAGGCGAAGTCCATCGCTAGAAGAAAATCATCACTGATCATATGAAGCCTTGGGTGGAAGAGGCCATGCAACTCTCTCAAGACCTTGACGCTGATGTCCGCAGCATGAACCATAAAATGCAAAAGGTCACTTCGGCCACTAAAGGGCCCCCATCAGAGCAGTTGGTTGAGACCATGCAGAGTGCCGCAGACCAAAGTGCAGGCATTCTAGCCCCATTTTCTTTTTCCATCACTGCACTCGAGCTCAAAATGAAGAATCCAATACCAGAGTGACTCGGGACGAGTCACAAGATTGTGTTGGGGGCATGTTGGAGTAGGGTCCCCTAAGTCTGAAAATTTTGCCATATTTTGTAATAATTTAGTCTTGCGCAGGAGTTTTGGGGCTGGTCAAAACCCCTCATACATTGTAATGGGTCAAAGGGTAGACCAAGGGGCTGCAAACCACGGTTTGCGGACCATAGAGTAGTGCAGGCTAGAGATATAAATAGATGGCTAGATTGCGTGTAGAAAGTTAGTTTTTGATATATAAAAAATGTGGATGATAGACTTAGATTTTTTGTGATAGTTTTGTGTGGATTGTCTGGGTAGAAGGCTCCTGCTGGCTATGTGCACAGATACCTTAGTCCTGCTGTGTGCAGACCTTGCTGGCTATGTGCACGGGTGGTAGAAGTTTTTGTATGAAGGATCTGATCTGATAAGTAATAAAGGAATATTGTCGCGGATATCTGAGTTTTAATTGCATTTGTTGTTATGTTATGAATGTTTCTATATCTGATGTCTGATTCTTGTGTTCAGATCTTTTCGCAACTGTGTTTTGGTTTATATGAATGATTATTGGATGGATCTGATGGTATAAGGCTCTGATATTATGTGTTAAGGGTTATTAATCCGATGTTGTGTTAACTTCCGCAAGGCGTTCTGCCTAATTGAACTAGATTTTTCTGTGAGGGTTTTCTGGTTAGGGCTTCTGTTACGAAGGTCTGTTTATGGTTATTTTGTATCTTAAGGCACCCACATCATTCAAACCTCTCTCAGGGTGTGGAAACCTGGTTCCAACACCCCCCCATGGCTAGTAGTAAGAGGGCTTTGTTGGTAAACCTCAACTCCAAACTTGGGTCAGGACCCCTCAAGCCAACATAGATGCTACTGGACCTGATTTGGTGAATCCTTATGAGTATTGATAGTTTATTGGGGCATTGATGTTCCTTGTGAACACTCATACAAACATATTATTTGCAGTGAAAAATTTGATAAAATTCATGACTGAGCCCCTTCATGCACACTGGGTTGCTGCCAAGCATGTATTGAGATATTTGCATGGGATGATTAACCTTGGTCTAAGATATATTTCCAGATATGTACAACTTCACGGGTACAGTAATGTTGACTAGGCATAAAATTTTATTGACAAGAAAATCACATTAGAGTGTTACTTTAGTTTTGGTTCCATCATGATATCATGGATGAGTAGGAAACAAAATTTCGTAGCTTTGAGAACAAATGAAGCAGAAAATTGTTAGCATGGTTAGCTATGAGGAAGTTTGGTTGAGGAAGCTATTTAGATAGCTATTTGAGTAGGTCCTAGATATGAACATGACATATTGCAACAACAAGAGTGGGATCCCATTGGCAAATAATCCCATATTTCATGATAAGTCTAAACACATTGAGATCAGGTATAATTATATACGAGACATGATGCACAAAGGAGAAATGAGGCTCCACCATATTTCGACTGATGAGAATATAACAAATATACTCACCAAAAATTTTCCGAAAGGGAAGTTCTTGGTCTTTAGAGAGAACATTGTACTGATGGATGTGACCCTCTTGGGTAAGGGTCTTGGATGATCGAGAAAAACGAGCATGCTATTCTGCCTTGTTGAGCTCCCAGGATGGGAATGTAGCAGTAAGGACTCTTGGAGTTGAGGGACCTAAGATAGGGTGTGCATCCTTACCCTTGTGGTAAGTATATCTTGCCTATTATCACTTTGACAGAGTATAACCCAGTTGTCATCCAACCCACAAGCTAAGCTTGTTGGAATTGGGCCTCCCCATTTGGCTAATGGGTTGAGGTGACTTGAGATAGGGTGTGTATCCTTACCCATGCGGTACTTTGATCTCGCTCAAGTCTTGGATGAAGGTGTTCTACCACTAGACTCTTAAGGGTCTCGATGGAGGATTAACAGACAATAGGACAGAGTGTGATCCTCAATTTGATCTCTCCTATTGTCACTAGAAGATAGAACAACCTGTGATCCTTGAGTAGATCTTGCCTGGTGTCCCTGATAAGCAAGACAAAGTTTGATCCTCGCCCTTGCGGTAAGTATATATCACCTATTGATAGAGGGTGGTAGATTTATCTCCCTTATGATGTCAATTTTTTCTTCTTTTAGATTCGAGAGTGTTCAGTAGATATGAGCAGAGAAGATGAGAAGAGATGAGTAGTGATGAAATTTGACTTGATGATGACGAGACATTTGAGATGAGACATAAGTTGCAGTCAGTAATTTCTCCCTAGCTGAGAGGGAGTATTAATTTGGAAGCTCAGGGACAAATTCCCTCCTTTGGACAACCTTCCTCATCAAGAAAGATCCCTCCTATCCCTTGGGAGAATTTAATTTGGTTAAGGAAAACTGTATTTTTAAGATGAAAACCCACATGTGCACAAAGATACAGGTTGGATTTAAATAGAGATTGGATGCCCTTAGAAGCATACAAATATGATACAAGTCATCTTCATTTCTACACATCATGCACACATTCATTCTTCTTCTTTTGAATTTTCGATCTCTCTCTTCTTCGAATTGATTCATACAGGTCCAAAATTGGAGGGTTTGAGCTCACACACGCAAGGAGAAGAAATTAATATGGGCCTATAGATTTAGATCAAGGAAAATTTGGATACATGTTCTTGGTTGATAGGGTGCTCCCTGTAGCTGGAGGTATATAGCCATACTCATGGTCACTATATCTCTATAGTTGTGCACTAAAATTCTATTGACCATTGACCGTAGACTTTGACCATTGACGGTAGACTTTGGAGACTTTGAATTTGATCAAAATTTTCTATTGGGCTCGTCTATTGGATATTATCTGGTTGGTTTTGTTGTATAGTCAAAGGACTAGCCTTGAATCTTGGTTGGTGAATTGGATCATTGTACTCTCTTTGCTGAACATCTTTTGACAATCTAATAAGAAGAAGAATTTGAAAGGGATTTCCCCCTTGTGGGTTTTTTCCCCGGTCTTTGACCAAAATTGGTGTCTCTTGTTTTTTTATCTTGATTGTATTCTACTATCATTACATTTACTGTTCTATCTACAATTGATATTGATTGCTATTGATGAAATTATTTTGAAAGATTACAAATTAAAAATAAGAATTGGGCTAAAGTGATTGTAACAACATAGAATAGTGGAAAATTAGTAGAAGTTTTATAATTGATTCTTGGCACCAACCAATCATATTGTGTAAATAATATATATTTTTATGTTAATAAAATCAGAGATGCCAATGTAAATATGCTGGTTGTAGAGATATTACATTCTCTCCCCCTTAATGATAACACCGCCCTCAATGTCTATCTCTTTTTCCTTTTTTCATCATTATTTGTTCATCTAGTCTTTATCTCCCATTGAACTTTGTATTTTCATTTAGATTTATTTTATTTCTCACAATTTTATTTTTAAATCATCTTTTGCTCATGAAATTTATCACCAGTCATGATAGTTTTATAACCAAAACAACTAAAATGGAATCCTTCCCCTTCAATTGAAATATTTTATTTTCAAGAAACACCAATAAGTAACAACAATAATGTTTTACTAATAATCATATATATTTATGTCTACAAAAATATTAAATTTTACTTTCAACCTTTTAGCCATTGTTCAACTTTGCAAAATAAAAAAAAAAGGTCTTAATATCAATCGGTTGTTACCTGCCAGTATTCTTGGAAATCATGGCCACTCCACAAAATATTTTAATTACAGGTGGTTTATTAGTTGTGGAAAACACTCTAAGAGTGGTTTATCATCCCGACAACAAGATCATTGGGTGGTTTATCAACCTCCTTCGTAAGCACCCCATGACATATAACCAAAAAATCTAGTTAGTATTTCTCAATCGTAATCACATTATTTTTAATCACAAAATTTTCAACTAGATACTAATCAAATTATTTTTAACTATCAATCATTTTTCATAGTACTTTTGCAAGTACTTAAAGAGCATATAGTTCTCTAATCATAGAAATCATTAAAGTATCCATAACTACACAAATGACATACTATCTTAGCGCTTGCAAAATACATCCAAAAGTCTCGTATCATGAATTCCTAAAAATACAATAGATGCTGCCCTTGAACTGTAGTACCAGTAGTTCCTCCTCGAGTGCTAAGATTCTTTCCATCCAATGAAAGAATCATAAATATTTCACAGATTTATACCTCCTCAACTGAAGCAGTGTCCTATTATGTCTAGGTATAGGTCCAGTCTTTATCTCCCGTTGGCATCTTTAAATTCAAACTATGTTTATCTCTTGTAGTCCTTTTCATACATCTTCCACCCATGACATTTATCTTCGGTCATGTTAGCTTTTGGTTATCTTCCACCCATGACATTTATCTACTGTCATGTTAGATGTTGGTGGTCAGATCATCCAAATAGGGTCATCCCTTTGGTAAAATGGAGGATTTTTCATGTCCCTTCATGGACCATAACTGATTTTCACTATTTCCTGACAATTAGGAGTCTAAAATCTCATGTGGTGGCTCCTCTAATATTCCCAAGAATAATAGTATATAAAATTCTTTCATTTTACCAACAAAATAAATATTTACATTTTGATAAAGAATATTTATTTAAATTCACTGTTTGGATTTTCAGCCACATGTCATCATAGAAAATCATAAAAGTCATTTTAAAACAGATTTACCACTATAATAAAATGCTTCCTTGAAACAATTTCCAATTATCACTTATGATTCTTACTAGCTCACGATTCCTTGAAAATTTTCAGGCCCTACTACCCGAGTGTCCTCACAGTTTTGGCATTCAATTAGGGCATCCCCCAAAATCTAGCAATTCTCAAGAATCATGAGTAACATCTCATCTCACATGGGTTGTGTTTATTTTAAGTTTCCCACATAACAATCAATATGCATCTTAGAAAAAATATAGCTATATCTTCTATGCACGAATCTTGTATGTCATTTTTGCATAATAGTAAACATCACACCTTCACAATTCCAGTTGAAAATCATATTGCAACCTTTTACCTTTCATTGGTTATTATATTTTGTATTTCTGGAATCTTAGTGACATCACTATTATGCCATTAAGCTACCCCTTCTTAACCATACTAGCAATATTAGTCATAATTGTATTTCATAAAACCCTACTCTTCACAAAACCATGTTATTTACAAAACATCTTGTCAAATATACTTGAGATTATTTTCAATTTTCATATGCATCAACATTTCTCAATACTTTAACGAAGTAGAAAGGTATCGGTCTTGTTACTTTTCCATCTACACAAACCATTTCCATGCATTAAGAATAATCATAGAAAATAAGCATACATATTCTTCCAGATTGTCACATGTAAGGGAATTAAAACAAAGTTTCCATGGCCTTTTTTTCTATAACAATAATTAAGGGAACCAATACCTAATAAATATAACCATTATGTTTCAAATATTATCATCCACCATAGTTCTAATTCATGCAAACTGATATTCCACTTTCATGCATATATTTCTAACCGTAAGTCATTATGCATCATTACTAACTTGAAGTCAATCACACATATGGTCAAATAAATCAGTAATGCCAACTGATTCAAAATGCCATCCAGATTCTATTTAGCAATGATAATAAAGACACCACATTTCTACAACATAATGGACTTAAGTGATTAGGTTTAATATGTAGTGTCACCAACAATATTGACACAGATTAGATGATTTCCAAAGGATGAAAATGCAATATTTTGTTAGATGCATGATGTATATCAACTCATTCATACTAACACCATCTTTTAATTATCAACTTGTAGAATTACATTGTCATGTCTAAGGTTTGAAAAATCAATGCAATCAATAACACCTAGCTGCTACTAGTTCTCACATACATAATTTATTTCATCTCATGCATTTTCATTACTGGACAATACATTATTAAACTATCAAATAATATTTTTTTCCCTTATCCCACCAATTATCATTTATGTTTATGTTCATATGAAAGACCACAACCCTTTTCCTTTCTGTTCATATTATTGACATAACAACACATTTATATTTATCAATCACTTTTAAAGACATTATTGTTATCATGATCTAAGTTCTTTATAACATTAAATAACTTATAGTCATGCTTATACATTGTCAAACAAACATCCACTTTTGTGGTCATCATTGTTTCTTATACAATATCTTAATATGCATAAAATCCTATACAAAGCTTTACTCATACAAGAATACTAGTTCACCATTAGTAATTGAGTGTCAAGAACAAATATGGTGACAATTCAAAAGCTAATCAGATCCAAATTCAAATAACGTATTGTCACCATTAAACAAATAATATTAGAATGAACCACCACTATCACATTGTTTACGACTTTAACAATAATTTTCAATAAAAAGTTGAATGATGCATATTCCAATAAACTTGCTGCAATATACATTTAAATATAAGTTTCATATTTTTTCGTCAGATCACATATATTTCATTATCATTGAAATTACCAAAAATGATGTCATGCAATGTTAATTCATAGGAGGTAGTGCAATATACTAATGCTACCAAACTATCATAAACTCAATTAGAATTCAAGGTGCTTCCACAACAAGACACAATCAACTGTTAGCCATTATAGTCAATACCTACCACTGACTCTTCATTTTTTCTCAACATTCAGGGGGTTATTTTAATGTCTTTTTAAACATTCTATTAACAATTTCATGGAAAACCCATGCCTTCCTACCCACTTTTTCTCTCACACAAATAATGCATGCATTCATTCTTTTCCAAAAACCGTAAAAATTACATTGCAACTAAAAGAATTTTTATTTTAATGCACCATTATAGAATTATGCATACAAAGCCTAGTTGTTAATCCACAATATTACTATTCACTGTGCGAGTTTTCAAAATTATCCATATTTTAGTTGTAATCAATGCAACAAAATTTCTAATTGTCTTTTATCAATAATTACTCAATTTCCATCACCACCGTTATTATTCAAAGCATCATTGCCATTATTATTCTTCAAAGCATGCATTAGCATTATTATCCATTTCATATTAAATGCAGTATATTGCAGTGTAATTTCATTAGTATCATACATAAGCTTTATCCAATAATGTCATACCTCTATCCCGTCTCGTTCTTAATGAACCCAAGAGGTGTCAGTCAACCTTTTCTCTAATGCCACTTGTAACATTGCTTGACATACCTCAAACAAAATACATAAGATTATAAATTTTAACCAGTTTACTAACATGTAATATTCACGAATGACTTATCACATAATCCTTAATTGATAATCAAATGATATAATCATGATCATTAAGTGAAGTAACCTTAGAAACTGAATAGAAAATCTCATAAAGGAATAATCTTTAGTGCGACTTGTTAACAGAATGCATTCTATTGCAATTTTGCATCATTAACATCATTTAATTAAAGAGAGATTATTAATAACACATTGAATAATGCAATTTACAATGTCATGCAGGGTAACAATATCATCAAGATAACCAAATAGGAAAGCACATAATTGAACACCAATATACCCTAGAAACCTCGAAGGGAAAAACCAACAAATATTTATTTTATTAAATTTTTCATGAGAGAGTTTACCCCTCACTGAGTGGAACCAAGGGAGTCCATCCCTTTTCCATTGTTGAAATTTTACAAAAGAAACATAATATTTAATTCAAGCTTAATTAACTAGAGGCCATTACATTAAACATAAAGTCATGTTTTTCAAACACTGTTCTTCAAGCACAATGTCTTCATGGTATGGTTGGTTATCGTAGTAAGTTATCCATTGTAAAATGTAGTGTATTAGTTATAATCCATCTTTCAATTGTGGCAAAAGAGGTTAGTTTAGAACTAACACTCAATTCTTTGTGAAAGTTGTGATTCTTTTCCACAAACACTCATCCCTAACCTATAACATCATGATTATCAAAACCCAAAATATTATGACCTTTTACATCAAATATACAATGTGAGAGAACCAAAATATTTCTATCTCCAATATTCAATTTCTACTAGTTATTCTTTCAGAATCTTCTACGCATTATACCTCTTTTCAAAAAAATAGTTCTTGCACATGTAAAAGTAAAAGTCATATCCATAACTAATGTCTTACTTTTACATGAATAAATATAGTTGTTTAACACTTACAATACCTTAACTATTATATGAAAAACCATATTCTTAATGCATTTAATCCAAATGAAAAACTATGGGAATATATTTGCAAAACCATGGTATTATTTTCCAGTTATTCTTCTTGTTGCAAAGCCATGGGTAATATTCTACTTGTTTTTCTACTACAAAACAATCTTGTTATTACCATTACAATAACCTAGGTTTATAATGTATAATATTGTTAGTCTTGTTGTCTTTACTCCCAAAACATAAATACCAATGCACACAATTACATACTACCAATGCACACAATTATAAGTGCAAGTTTAATTTTCCAATATTTCTAATGCATTAAATAAATGCACTCAATTATAGAACCATGTCTTTTTTATCCATATTTCACATACTTAAAGATAAAGATTATAAAGCTTGACTATGCATCCTCTATTTCACATGAATTAAATAAATGCTTAAATATTATAAAAGCATGCCTTTCATTCATAGTTTAAATGTATGCATACAATTATAAAAGCATGCCTTCCTATCCATATTTCAAATCCATTAAGTAGATGCAATATGGTTAAATGTAAAAAAATTACAACATCAGTATTGTATTGTCCTAATGAAATGTATTTCCATATGAAACCTATATTTATATTATCAACCTACATTTACATCCACCATAATCATTCATTCATTGACCAAAATGAATTTCAACTCAATACATTACTTAATAGTATTTTTCATAATGGATTATCGTGAAACTAAATTGTTCTTGTGCTAACTACCCAACTATTAAACCTGCACAATCTATGAAAAAATATAGAAATTTTCTTGGTCTTCTATAAAAGGATAACATGGAAAATAGATGCATCTTATTATGGTGCTAATAATTGTAATCTATAAATATCCACATAGATTTTCTTCAAGGTTATAAATGGACCACAATATCTTAAATACAACTTGTAATATTTAATTATTAATATTTAGCTTGGCTTCTTTGACATTTACCTGAAATCATTAAAAAAAAAAAATTAACATAGTTAACTTATCATTGTGCACACAAAAGCCATGCAATATTTTCAAAAAAAATAACATATTTAACTTATCATTTTGTGCACAAAAACCCTGCAATATTTTCAAAGATAGTTACCTTTATCTTTTTGCGCACAAGAAATATGATGTGCATTCCTCATATAACATCCCTTTGCCTCATTCCTCGTCTATGCTAAGTTTAGAAGGGTCGAATAATATGCTCTTAAGGTGAGGTCCCGTGTTGCAGTTGCTGTTGGAATCCGTTGACAACAAACACCTTTAACCCACTCACTAATCCTGGAAGGGTGAAGGATGGGAGTTTCAGATGACCCAAAGTTAGCATCCATGGTAGCCATAGATTTTTCCGGCCATATAGACACCACTTCAGGAAGAGAAGGGAATAACAAAAGGGCAATCTGGATTCTCCGAGAACCACAAAACAATACCGAGAGCTAGACAATAGAGAAACAATATAAGGCATACAACAACCATGTCAATCCAAAACATTCAACGGTAAAAATTATAAAGATGAAGACCCCAATTAAAATTTGATTCGAAATCATGTGTTATGATGTTTCCCATTATGGATTCACGACGACGATTGGAAATACAACGAGGGTGCAAGTTTTTGAGAAAAACCCCCAAAAGAAGTCATGCATGTCCTATTAATTGATAACATGCAGATTTTTTCAGTAATTGCAAGATCAATGAGGTTTTGTTTGTTACCCATATATTAGTTGTAATCCATTCAACACAAGCTGAAGTTTTATAACTGATTCTTGGCACCAACCAATCAAATTATGTCAATAATATATAAAGATGTCAATATAAATATGTCAAAATGTCAATGTAAATATGTTGGCAGTAGGTATATCACATTTTTTATTATTTTTATAATGAGTCAACATTATGTTTTATTATTATTATTTTTATTATGTAAACTTAATTTTATGAACATTAAGTTTCTTCTATATACTGGATTATATAGCGTTTTCTCACACATATATATTCTTATTTTTAATTATATTTTATTAATTAAAATTTTATTCTTTTATTAATTATATGTTCCGAAATACCAATATAGATCCATTTAACTTCGGATCTATATAATTTTTTCACACACACACATATATTCTCATTTCTAATTATATTTTATTAGTTAAAATTTTATTCTTTTATTAATTATATGTTTAGAAATACCAATATAGATCCATTTAACTTAGGATCTATCAAGTCCTAAAAGATATCAAATATATCAAGATGCAAACCTCTTTTTGAGTGTAAAAGTTGAGGAAATGTTTGCACTTGGAGATACTTGATTTTTCTAGACTAGATCTAGAGTTAAGATGGATAGTTGTTGGTTTTGAACAACACATTAATAAAATGTTTTAACTATAAGAATATTTTATTTTCACTCATTTTATATAATATATAAATAAATGACGTTGAAATATATTGTTTATAATTGACACTCTTCACATTGAGATGTTAATTTTATATTTCAAAGTAAAGAACACATATCCATAAGAGATTCTCTCTTTTCCCCTCTCTATCTCTCTCATGTGTGTGTGTGTGTGTTATTAATAAATATTTTTTAAAATGTTATATGTGAACGAAGAAATTACAAATCTTCATTGTGTCGAGAGGCGCTCTACAACCCAGTATGGAAGATAAGTGTAGGCATTAGATGTTAGATGTAATGTAAGAAAGATTGTATAGAAAATTTTTTAATGTCTTGTAATCAATATGTTTGTAATTATCCCTACCTTTAACCTGAAGTTATATTTACGAACACTCAAAAGAGAAACCCAAGGTATGGTAAATAAATAAAGCCTCTTTTTATATTTACTCCAGCCTAGATCCATCTTAACTCCAGATCTATCAAGCGCCTAGAGGGATCAAATCTCTCTAAGTGCAAACCTCTTTTTTTAGTGCAAAAGTTGAGGAAAGGTTTGCACCTCGAGAGATTTGATCCCTCTCGACGCTTGATAGATTCGGAGTTAAGATGGATCTAGGTTGGTTTCAGTGATGTGCAGCCAAGGAAAATGCATCGAAGATATGAATTTTTTAATCAATAATATGTAAATATATCTAATATTAATATAATCATGTTAAATATGCTAAATATGTATAAGATTAACCTCGTCATTTGAATTTTAAATTTTCTTAGTTACCTCAGTTTGTTGAGAAGATAAATATTGTCAATAACTTTAATGATGAAAAAAGATGAAATACAAATTTTGAATGCAAAGTGAGAATAATAGTGTTGAATGATAGAAAATGTGAATAATAATAATGTTATCAATTATAAATAGCATTCATTGTGATCAATCTCAAACTATTTTATTCTACTATTCTTATTGTCACCCTTGTTAGATTTGTCGTCTTTTCATATTGCAAACCATTTAAATCTATAGCTCGAGTTGTTGTAGTAAAAATAATATGTTGTCTCTCTTGTCCTCCAATATTAATAGGTTTAATTACTTTCTTCTCAATCCTTGTTAACGGGATTCCCTCCCCCCCTTTCTTTCCTTCCAGAGGAATCAGACAGGGTGACCCTCTCTCCCCCTTCCTTTTTGTTCTTATGGCTGAGGGCCTTGGCAAATTAATTCACAATGGTGTTCGCAATCATCACTTGCGAGGCATCTCTCTCCATGGAGCCCCTGTCACCACTCACCAACAATTTGTGGATGATAATATGCTCTTTGGCCACTCTTCTGTTCAAGAAGCCCGCTCTTACAAAGCCATTCTCAACCTTTTCTCTAAAGCTTCTAGTTTATCCATTAATGACTCCAAATCTCAGATATTCTTCTTCAATACTCCCCCCCAACTCAAGCCAATATTTCTCGTATTCTAGGTTTCTCTGTTGCTTCTCTCCCTGACAAATACCTAGGAGCTCCTCTTATCGACTCTGCTATCAAGCATTCTTCATGGAACCTTCTCCTTGAAAAGCTGGAATCTTGGTTATCCTCCTGGACCTTCAGAGCTCTCAACATGGTGAGTCGACTCACTCTTATCAAAGTTGTGCTACAATCAATGCCCCTTTATCTTTTTTCTGTTCTTGCTGCCCCAAAATGGGTCCTCAAACAGATAAAATCTTTGCAAAGCAACTTCCTTTGGGGATCCTCTGGTCGAAATCGAAAATGGGCCTTGGTCAATTGGAACATTGTTTGCACTCCCAAGGAAGCAGGGGGTCTTAGCCTCAGAAACCCCATGCACAACAATGAGGTCATGGGAGCATGTGTTTGGTGGAAATGGATATCAAACCCACACACTCCCTAGGCTAAATTATGGACAGAAAAATACGCCAACAACAGATCTCCGACAGATTTAATAAGGCTTTCTCCTGAAAAAATAGGTTCTCTTGTTTGGAATGCAGCCAAGCAGCACCATGCACTTATACAGCAACATAGTTTATGGGAGATTCGCAAAGGCAACCTGGCTAGGTTCTGGTCCGACTCTTGGCAGCAAAACCCAAAGCTTCTTGAGACTTATTCTCAAATCAATGTTGGAAACAACAACGCTGGAATAGAAGACAAGGTTTTTCAATATTTGCTTCCCTCGAACTGTAATGGGTTTAGGAAATGGAAGCCCTTACACCACGTAGCTCCACACGCACAAGCCACAGATTGGGAAGCTCTCAGCAATGAGCTTCAACGTCGGCAAATCAGATGCTCGGAGGACCCAGACATCCTCAGATGGGGTTATACTATGAGAGGTATGTTTACAACAAAAGAGGCTTATTCCCTGATGCACCCTTCTCCCCTCCCTCGTGACCCTATCTGGCAATTGATTTGGGGCCCAAACATTTGGCCAAAAATCTCTACTTTCCTCTGGCTCCTCAGCCACAGGAGAATCCTCACTTGGGACAATTTAATCAAAAGGGGTTTCATAGGGCCTTCTCAATGTCCTAATTGCAATCAAAGCGCTGAAATTGTACAACATCTCATGTTTTCTTGTCCTTTAGCCAACTCCTTATGGGAAAAACTCAGCTTTCGTTGCCAAAGGAACAAACCTACAGGATACATCACTAATATCCTTCGCAATTGGCCAAAACGTCCTTACAGTTCCTCCCTTCTTAACGCCCTCTGGCAGCTTCTTCTCGGTCTACTTTTCTGGTCTCTATGGAAAGAAAGAAATAAACACATCTTTAAAAATCAGTCCTCAACTCTGGACACCATTTTGGGCATCATCAACAATAATCTCCAGGAATCCCTTGCTCTTCACTCCTGGCAAGAAGACGATTTTCCCAAACAACCTAAAGAAATCTCCATTTGGCAAAACTGGAATCTCAAAATAGTAGTTATTCCAACTATCAGGAACAGGGCCACCCCTGAAGCTCCTCTGCATTGGTCTCCCCCTCCTTTTGGGGTATTTAAATTAAATTTTGACGGAGCTTCCAGAGGAAATCCTGGTCAAGCAGGCTTTGGTGGCATTTTTCGAAACTCTAAGGGGGAAATTCAAATCATCTACTATGGATCAATCGGATGGGATACTAATAACTCGGCTGAATTAGAAGGACTCTGGCAAGGCCTCTGCCTTACTCATCATTACAACTTCTTTCCCATCATCATCGAGGGGGATTCTCAAATTCTCATTAATATGGTAAATCAGATCCTATGGGGTACCAATTCAGCAAAGGTAGCCCACAGTTGGCGTTTGGCTGCTAGGATTGATAGGATAAGCAATTGGCTGAAAAGAAATAGGGCAATCTCATTCACCCATGTCAAGCGAGAAGGCAACAAAGTTGCAGATCTCTTGGCCAATTTTGGAGCAGACAACACTAACACACTCATTCATGGCCCCCTCAACATTATCCATGAACGAGAAATGCTACAAAATTGCACCATGTTGGTGCACAAGGACTATTCTTCTCTGGATGCAGATGTATGTGTGGTTTGATGGGACATGGGTCCCTACGCGTCTCCCGAAGGAGCTCGCGTGGGGTGGCCATATGGCCCTCTGTACAGGCATTTATGGAAACTTAAATTCGCCAGCTCGCGCAGACGTTAATTCCCCTGCCCGGAGGCTCATTCAATTTCATATGGAGGTTCACTCGGCTATGGAGCTCGTTCTGGATGGTTCGGATGGTTGTGATTGCAGTGGTGGCTCCCCGCTTCCTCTTAGCGGTGTTTTCCCTCAAGGATTTGCTGAATCCAGTGCACGAATGCACAATGGATGTCGTTGCACCTTGCTTGCTTGTTTTGAGCCACTTCCTGGGCATCATTTCACCCACAGTCCCTTCTGTGGTGCCAATTCTCCTTATTGTGCTTGGGAAGCTAATCTCGGTGGTGTTGTTTCTCCTCGCTGTGCTCGGTCGGCATTCTTGGGCGGTGTCAACTCCCCTCTCTAGGCTCCTGAGCTCTCTGTCCGCCCCTTCTGCTGTAGATTTCATCACCCCGCCTCTGCCTCCATGCTGCGACTCTGCCACAGAATGCGGTGTCGGCGAGGCACTAGTTGGGGCCGTGTTTCTCATTATCGCCCTTCTATTAGTTCTGCCTCGGGGTCTTCCTCAACTGATGAGGCGCATGACCAGCCTCAGGCCATGCGAAGCTATAGAGGACGAGGCCGCCATAATGACTCTGTTCGTTATGCTAGGAATATCCCTCCCCCTGCAACTAACCCTCCCAATAGTGCAATCCCTCCTGTCTCTCATGAGCTTGCAAGTCTCCCCATTCGTCAAACTTCCCAGCGTGCAGATTTTCACTTTGAATGCTCCTTAGACCAACCCATTGTTACAACCTTCATCACTATAACTCTCCGAGAAGAATCTCCCCTCCCTGCTCCAGCCTGTGTAGCCTCTCCCCTGCCCCCTCCTGTCTCTAGCTTCCCCGGAAGCTCGGTCTTTCCTGCAGATTCTACTCATCCTTCCAAGGACGCGCTGCGCAAGGTGGATGTAGTCACTGACAAAGAGGGCACTCTCAAAGGTGTAATGGATGACATCAGCGATGAATATGGGTGCAGGATTGTGGAAGAACCTCTGTCTCTAGCTCATGAACCGTGATCCTCACAGCTCTCAAACTCTTCTGGTATTTTTGTCCAATTACTGTTGGAATTTTCTGTTCTTTTGCCTCAAGGCTCAGCTGGAAAAGCTGACTGTTACTTTCAGTATATTTTTCTCTATTACACTGCTATGTATGAACTATAGGCCGATTTCCCTTCCAAGGGTGGCCAAATTGTTTTTTTTAAAAGGATTGGTTTCCCTACCAGGGCAGTCCAGACTCTCTTTGTCAAGCATGGTCATCAAGCCCACTGTTCAGGCTCTCACAAATGACACTGTGGCAGTTTTGTACCAGGAACCTTTATACATAATATAATTAGTTTTGCGTAGAAAAAAAAAATATATTAATAGGTTGAATCACTATAACACAAAAATCAATGTACATTGTCAATAAGTTGTTTGTGATTACACTGAAATCAATGCACATTGTTAATCCAATCACTTTAAAATTATTGTACCATCATACATCCAATTACATCAAATCATAAATCAACATCTACACTGAAATCAATGCATCTATTGAAAGCAATCAAATAAGATTAGAAAACAACTTCTACATTGAAATCAATGCATCTAATGCAAGCAATCAAATAGGATTAGAAATCAAGATTTACACTCAAATCAATGCATCTAATTGAAGTGAGAAAATAGGATTAGAAACAAACATCTACTTTGAAATCATGCATTTAGTTTGAATCAATCAAATAGGATTGTAAATCACCATCTACACTGAAATCAATTCATTTAGTGCAAGCAATCAAATCGGATTAGAAATCATCTACACTGAAATCAATGCAACTACTGCAAGCAATCAAATAAGATTAGAAATTACCATCTACACTGAAATCATTGCATTTAGCACAAACAATAAAATAGGATTAGAAATCATCTATATTGAAATCAATGCATCTAGTGAAAGCAATAACAAATAATTAGAAATCAATATCTACACTAAAATCAATGCATCTAGTGAAAACAATCAAATAGGATTAGAAATTACCATCTACACTAAAATCAACACATCTAGTGCAAGCAATAAAATAGGATTAGAAATCACCATCTACACTGAAATCAATGCATCTAGTGCAAGCAATTAAATAGGATTAGAAATCACCATCTACACCGAAATAAATGCATCTACTGCAAGAAATATTCTTCCCTATCTACCTCCCTCCATCTATATATATCTCTCCCTCCATCTCTCCTTATTTTCCTCTTTATCTCAACCCCCACCCAACACACACACTCTCCCACACATATTTATCAATCTCTATGTCCCTCCCTCCCTCTCTCTATCTCTCTCTTCTTCCCTCTCTTCACCTTCCATATATATCTCTATCTTCCCCTTCTCTCCCTCTCCCTTGCTTTTGTCTCTCTTTCCTCCTGCTGTGCTCTCTCCCTGTCTCTCCATATTCCTTATCACTCCCCCTCTCTCTCCACCTTTCTCTCTCTGTGTATTTCTTCTTACCTCCCTCTCTCCCCCCTACAAATTCAGATCTCCTTCCCTCCCTCTCTCCACTCTCTCACATCCTCTCTCTTCCTTTCTCTCTCTCCATTTCTCTCCCACCCGTCTTTCTCTCTCTCTCTCTCCACCCTCCAAATTTGTTACTATATCCCTCCCACTCGCCTTATCTCCCCCCTTCTCTCCACATCTCCTTCTTTGTCTCTTTATCTCACCCCAAACATATACACTCTCTCTCCATCTCTCCCTTGCCACTCCCTCTCTCTCTTCAATTCTCACTCTCTATGTCTTTCTTCTTCACTCCCTTTATCCCCCTCCAACTCCATTTCTATATCCATCCCTCTCTTCTCCTATCTCTCAAGTCGTCTCTCCCGTCCTTCCTCTCTCTCCCTTTCTCCTCTACCCCCTATCTCTCCCCCCATCACTCTCCTCCTCTCTCTCATCCTTACTCGCTATCCCTTTCTCTCCTACCCCCCTCTCTCTTCCTCCACCACTCTCTCTCTCTCTCTCTCTCTTCTCTCAAATCCTCTCTCTTCTCTCTCTCTCTCTATGTTACTATATCACTCCCTCTCTCCTTATCTCTCCGCTTCTCCCCATCTCTCCTTATTTGTCTCTTTATCTCAACCCTAAACATACACACTCTCTCTCTCTCCATCTCTCCCTTGTTAGTCCCTCTCTCTCTCCACTTCTCACTCCCTATGTTTTTCTTCTTCCCTCCCTGCCCACCCCCTCCAACTCCATTGCTCTATCCCTCCCTCTCTCTTTCTCTCTCTCTCGTCCATTCCTCTCCTATTGTGACAACTACATTTACTACTAACTAGTTGTTAACTAGTTAAAATGAATTTTAATATTGTTTAAGGAAAAAGGACTGAGACAATTATTATTTTGCTGGAAAATTTATTTTGCTTCTTTTTAATTATGAATAATAAAATAAGTTATGGAAAGTAAGAGTAAAAAGGCTGATGGTAAATTTTTTCCAAGAACTGAAAGGTGCTTGGACAGTTGAACAGTTACCCGCTCCTCTAGGGATAAGAGACTCATCCCAATGAGGTATGGGGGTTCTGTTCATGGGCTAAGGAAGGGTGGAGATTTTCCCGAGCTGGTAGAGACCAATGGAAAACACTCAGTAATTCCTGAAAATTTCTGGTTCTGATTGGACTTGGAGTTCCGAGGTCACAGCAGAAAATCTACTGTTAACCTGAACCTTATAGTGGAAGCACGGGGGAAGAGCAGGACGTCATTGCCTCTCTTAAAGGTTGGGAGGAACATCATCAGTAGAAAATAATTTTCAGATAATTTTCTAATTTTGTACAGTAATTTGCAGTTACAAGAATGATATAACCAGACTGAAAAATGAATATGTGTTAATTATCTTACTTGGTTTTAACCTGTGATGTGAGTAAGATAAAATAATTGATTTAAAAGTCCAATAATAGTGAACTCTGTAAATTTACCCTGAGATTCGATAATTTATTGACAGAAAGATATATATTGTTCTTTTGTAGAAAGAAAATATTATTTCTATTGACAAAATGAATACTGTACATTTACATAAATAAGTACTATTATAATGTCAGAAAGAGAAATTTCTGTATTAACTTCAATAATAGAAATACTGTCTTATCTACAGAGCGAGAATAAGCTTCAATATAGAGAAAAAATATTTATGCTCACTTAGAAAGCCAGCCATGTATTCAACCGTAGTATAAGATACAGTACTATATATATATATATATATATATATATGTGGGAGCATAGTGCATATACATGAAACTATTACAAGAGATGAAAAGCAGAGAGAACTTCAATTTAATTATAACGTCTCCAAACATTTTAACCTCTGAGAATAGAGAATTTGAGTCATGCTGGAACAAGACAAGTTGTGGAGCTAACCATCAAATCCGAGTACGACGAAAAACCTCAACCTAGATTTAGTTGTTGCTCGAATAGGACTATACACGGACATCTATGAGAGGCAGTCCGGACACCCATTATTATGACAATTTATCAACAACAAAAAGTTTTAACTTTCATTGTAGAAAAATATTGTTGGAAACACAGATTCTTTCCTTACGAAAAAGAATATAGTAAAACATAAAGACCATAGAATCTGTGTTAAACAGAGTCATGCATAAATGTATACAAGAATCTAGGCAAATGATTATACATTGGTTGATGTAACACAAACTGCAACTAAATGCATGAAGTAGAAGGTCGAATAAAAAGAAAACACTGTGATATAGAGAGATGAAGTAATATGACCATATTCAAACATTAGAAAGGAGAAACCATTAACGAGACCATACATTTAATCTATCCGGAAAGAATAAATTACAATATAAATCTATGTATGTAATAAAAATCCACGGTCTGAAATATATGACCGGATAATACTCAGATGTATAGTTCAAAAAAATAGAATATGTTTTCTAGACTTATAACAATTCCATGCAAACTTGCTTCAAACGTTTAAATTGTTATAGACAACAATCCATTGAAATACCTGGAAAAATCGATTAATTAGTTGGGGAAGTTGTACTGTCTTCAAGAGTAATCGGAAGGAAAACGTGGTAGGTCATAACATCCTTACCTGCAATCACAAAAGACCCGAGACATTGTGAGAAATATAAATTTCAAAACTGATAAGAGATTAAGAGAAATCGAAAACAACAAATTAATAAGTATTGGAAATGAGTTTACCTGTGGAGGTGAACCTTATGAAAACCTTTAATCCTCAATTTATGGAATTTACGAACAGATTGAAGGGTATTAAAGAAGTGAATGGTAGAAGTTATAACTATATATTTCACAGTAAATGAAAAGGGTCGAATGGAGCCAACTTACCTGCGTGGTGGAGGAAGGAAGCCGTCATGAATGGCATTGCAGAACTGAGCAGAAACCATTGGAGCGGAAAGCTTGCCAGAGATCGGAGAAATGAGGCACAAAGGCACCAAACCCTGTATTCGGAAGAAATATTCCTTCTCACGGTGAACAGGGATAAATACGCCAACGAGAAAACCATATCCATAACAATGGAGAAACAACTCACTCAACACAGATCCAAGAAAGAAAACCGGAAAGATAGTCGAGGGGTCAAATGAGCAGTGATACAAAGGATACTGCTGAGTTAACTCAATCTTCCCGCCAGAGTTTCACACCGTAGATCTCCAAGTGGACGAATGATGGAGATCATGGCATGTGGCCTTGAATCATGCACTAGATCCACGAAAGATTGCCAGATGCAGAGGTAAGTATTCAACAGTATCGAGAACATTAAAATAGCCAGTACGTGCCAGCACCCAAGCATTTGAAAACACATTCTAGGTAGCCCAAATTTAATGCTAAGATATGGATGTAGTTACTATATACATGTATGAAATATATTCTCGTAAACATAGCATTGATTCATATAATACATATGTGTTTGAACCTGTATAGAGGTAGGAAGGGCTTCGGGCCTAAGTATTAAAATTTTTATAAAGGAATAAAAATGTAATATGACAAAAACATTGGATAAGTTTAATTTTTTAATTTCCGATGATGGTAAGAACATTATTAAACAGGGGTAAAAATATTTTTTTTTTAAAGTATAAGTGTTACAAGTCGTATTAGAGCAACGTTCATACGCTTGGACTCTAAGGGTCAACTAACGGTTAAGCTGTGTGTATACTGAGGCACAAAGAAGAGAAGCATAACATGAAACATCATGAGAAGGGAAACAACGTAACAACCACCCCAAGACACCAGGGAACCCCAAACACAACCTATTGTGAACCCTGAAATGTGGGTACAACTAAGTGTTGATCAACATCAGCAAACGAGTAGAATATTGAAGGAACAACAGCAACAAACCAGCATACTGTTGAATACAGTACAACAATTACAAGAAGAGATGGTGTGAGTTTGAAGGGATAACGAACGATTGATGCAAGAGCAAGAAAATATACTCAAAAGTATGTCCGACAAGCAAAATCAAGAAATGAAACACCCCAATGCTGATAGGGGCATGCAAGAAGGTGATGAACAACAAACAAGAGACAACACCACTGACAGAGTGGAAATAAGCCCATCCTAGTGAAGCAACAAAAACAAAAATTACAATGAAGCCGAATCCGGCAATTTGTCGGATCAACGAGAGGTTAAAAAGCAGAAAGTAGAGCTTCAGGGGGAGTTTCGAAAAATAAAACACCAACATTTGATGGTGAAGCCGAGGAAATGACAGAGGCCTGGTTAATAAAAATGAATAAGTATTTTCAGGTATATGAATACAGCAGCAACCTGAAGGTCAGATTGGCCATATATTAGTTAAAGGAGAAAGCCACTCTATGGTGGGAAGAAGTCAAGAATGTTCGCAGTATTGAGGAACAAGATGTTACTTGGGAATCATTCCAGCAATATTTTAAAGATAAGTATTTAACATAACGTTTCTACGATGAGAAAGCTAAAGAGTTTCATGACTTGAAGCTGAGATAGATGACTATGGACGAGTATATCACCAAACTCACCTCCCTGTTATGATATGTTCCCTACCTTCGAGAGGAAAAGGCTAAGGTGCAGAGATTTTTGAGCAGCCTGCCAACACATATGAAATAGAAAATTGAATTTGTAAATCCTAGAACCATGGATGAAGCCATTCGTAAGGCACGAATGTGCTATTAGTAGTCCAAGGCTAAAGGGGAGGTTGGCAAAAGGAAAGGACAGAAAAGCAACTCCAACTTCAAAGGAGCCAAAAGCAATAACTTTAAGAATTCTTCTCGAAATTCTGCCAGAAAACAATTTGGAAGAAATCATCAGAGAACCCGCTGACCAGCAGAAGAGAAGCCTACAGAGGCATCTAGCAATCCTGAGAAAGGACAAGTGGCCAAGCCACCTCTACAGTGTTGGGGGTGTGGTGAGGCACACTATTAGCAAGAAATGACACAGTGGCAAACTTGCAGGAAGCTTCCACAGTAGGCGATGTGGCGCAAAACATTCGTTGTATCAATGTGGCGTTGGAGGATCGACAGGCAGATTATCAACTAATGATGATTGAGTTGGAAGGTAAATTATTGTCTCAATCTGTTTCTATTTTGGTAGACCCAGGTGCAAGTCTAAGTTATGTTAGTCCCAAAATAATGGAAATGTGTAAATTGAAAGAACATAAATTCAAAAACTCGTGGCTGGTACAACTAGCCATAGCAACAAAAAGAAAGGTGACTTCTAAGATCCCAAACTGTACATTAGAAATTGCAGAGCAACCGTTGAATGTGGACTTGAAAATACTGCCATTAGGGTCCTATGATGTTTTTTTGGGCATGGATTGGCTAGAAAAACATTGGACCTTAGTGGACTGCAAGGAAAAGATTATTTATTACAGAATGCAAGATGGAACACGTAAGGAGATTCAGGGAGTCAAGAAGCCGCTACAACTACGTCCAATCACAACATCCCAAATGAGTAAATGTATAAGGAAGGGATGCCAAATATATTCTATTTAGGTTGGATATTCTAACTCCAAGGAAAAAGCACCTCTGATGGAAAACATACCAGTGGTACAAGATTTCATGGATGTTTTTCCAGAAAGTACCCCTGGATTACCACCAACGCGAGATATTGATTTTACTATTGAACTGATGCCAGGAGCATCACTTGTGTCAAGGGCTCCTTACAAAATGAGCGTTCCAGAATTAACTGAATTGAAAATGCAGTTACAGGAACTGCTGGACAAAGGTTACATTCGTCCGAGTGTGTCCTCTTGGGGAGCACCAGTGTTGTTCATGAAGAAGAAGGACGAAACCATGCGAATGTGCATGGATTATAGACATATTAACAAGTTAACAGTTAATAATAAGTATCCATTACCAAGGATTGATGATATGTTTGATCGAGTGAAGGGGGCCACAACGTTTTCTAAAATCGAATTAAGATCTGGATATCACCAGATCCAAATCAAGGATGGATACATATGCAAGACAACTTTCCATACCAGGTATGAGCATTATGAATTTGTGGTGTTACCCTTTGGGTTAATAAATGCACCAACAACCTTTATGAGGTTAATGCATGGAATCTTTCATCCTTTCCTCGATCATTTTGTACTCATATTTATAGATGATATTTTAATTTATTCTAAAAACTAGGAATAACATAAAGAGAATTTGAGGATTGTGCTGGAAATGATAAGAAAACACCAGTTGTACACTGAGTTCAGCAAATGTGATTTCTTTAAAACAGAAATCAAGTATCTAGGCCATGTCATTTCAACAAAAGGGATTGATGTTGACCCAGAGAAGATTAAGACAATTATGGAATGGCGAGTACCCCAGAATGTGGCAGATATTCGATCTTTTATGGGGTTAGCTAGGTACTATCAGAGATTTATTGAAGGATTTTCCAAAATCTCTTTTCCCATTACCTCATTGCAGAGAAAAGGAAAAGTCTTTAAATGGACTGTTAAGTGTCAAAACAATTTTGAAAAGTTGAAACAGCTTTTGACCCCTGCACCAGTGCTGAGGGTAGCTGACCCCAACAAAGAGTTTGAAGTGTGTACAAACGCAAGTAAAGAGGGTGTTGGGGCAGTTCTATCTCAGGAAGGCAAAGTAGTGGCCTATGAATCAAGAAATTTAAAAGAACATGAACAAAGGTACTCAGCCTATGATCTGGAATTAACAGCAGTAGTTCATGCGCTCCGAGAATGGAGACACTACTTGCTGGGTAAAAAGTTTGTGTTAAAAACAGATCATAGCAGCTTGACCAGTTACTTCAAGCAAGCTAATTTAAACTCCAGATAGGCAAGATGGAATGCCTTTCTAAGTGAGTTTGATATAGATATCCAACACGTGAAAGGTAAGGAAAATCAGGTAGCTGATGCTATAAGTAAAAAACTACATTGTGTTTATGAGCTTTATTACAATCAGCTGGAAAGTAAATTTTTAGATCAAGTGAAAGAGGAAGCACAAAAAGGTCCGGAATATCAATTCCTATGGCAGCAAATGGAAGAGACCAGAAAGCAAGGAAGTACTTTTGAATATGGAGTAAATAATGATAAAATGTTAACCTTTAAAGGAAAGGTATTTGTACCAAATCGTGTGGACTTAAAAGAGCTGATTATGGATGAATACCATAGAAGTAACTATGTGGGTCACCCAAGATATCAGAAAATGTTAACAACTATTAGGAAAGTATATTTCTAGCTTGGTATGCGAAAAAGTATTGCTGAATATCTAAATAAATGTTTGGAGTGTCAGTAGGTTAAAGTTGAGCATCGACATCCCGCAAAATTGTTGCAGCCCATATCGGTACCTGAATGGAAGTGGGAGGTCATATCCCTAGACTTCATTACAGGTTTACTGCGGTCAAAAAGGAAAAATGACTCCATCATGGTGGTAGTGGATAGATTGAGTAAATCTACACATTTTATATATGTGCAGTCTACTTACAAGACTGTACAAATAACTGACATTTTCATGAGAGAAATTTTCAGGCTGTATGGTATTTCGAAGACGATTATCTCAAACAGGGATGTTAAGTTTACATCAGCATTTTTAAAGACTCTGTTTATAGGTCTGGGGACCCAAATAAACTTTAGTACAACTTATCATCCCTAGACAGATGGTAAAACAGAGCGAGTAAACCAATTATTGGAAGACGTGATAGCATGTTTGTGATGCAGCAACCAACCAAATGGGAAGAATATTTGCATCTTGTTGAATTTTCTTACAACAATGGTTATCAGGAGTCCCTTAAGATGAGTCCTTTCGAGGCCTTGTATGGGAGGCAGTGTCGCACACCCATAAATTAGAGCAATCCTGAAACAAAAGTAATGTTGGGACCTGATATGCTGGCTAAAATGGAATCAGAAGTAAGGAATATAAGACAAAATTTAAAGGCTGCACAATATCGGCAGAAGATCTACGCAGATAAAAAGAGGTCTTATCGAGAATTTGAAGTGGGAGACCATGTGTATGTGAGGATAAAACCCAAGAGGAGTACCTTGCGGTGGACCTCTTGTGCCAAGTTGGCTCCCAGGTTCTATGGACCGTTCCAAATTTTGGAAAGGGTAGGACCTGTGGCCTATCGGTTGGCTTTACCCAGTCACATTCGAGTACACAATGTGTTTCATGTGTCCCTGTTGAAGCGTTATGTGCATGATTCAAAGCACGTAATTCATTGGAAAAATATACAGGAAGGATAGAATTAAAAATCCTAACTTGAAAATATGATTTCTTTATGAGAATTTGATATGGAACTTTGTTGTTTGCAGGTAGAGCCAGATGACGAGTTTCTGGTCGAGCCGCAACACATACTTGATTGGAAGGAAATTATGCTCCAGAAGCAAGTCATCACCCAGGTTAAAGTGCAGTGGTTCGGCCCGGATGAGGCTACTTGGGAGGATGAAATATTTGTGCGTGAGGCTTACCCAGATCTATTTTCAGACCTAGAATGAAACACTTAGGTCGGTGTTACTTCCAGGGGGGAAGTTGTGACAGCTGCATTTACTGCTAACTAGTTAAAAATATTTTTAATATTGTTTAAGGAAAAAGGATTGAGACAATTATTATTTTGCTGGAAAATTTATTTTCCTTGTTTTTAATTATGAATAATAAAATTAGTTATGGAAAGTAAAAGTAAAAATGCTGATGGTAAATGTTTTCCAAGAACTGAAAGGTGGTTGGACACTTGAACAATTACTTGCTCCTCTAGGGATAAGAGAATCATCCCAGTGAGGAATGGGGGTTCTGTTCATGGGCTAAGGAAGGGTGGAGATTTTCCTGAGCTGGTAGAGACCAGTGGAAAACACTCAGTAATTCCTAAAACTTTATGGTTCTGACTGGACTTGGAGTCCTGAGGTCACAGCAGAAAGTCTACTGTCAACCTGAACCTTACAGTGGAAGCACGGGGGAAGAGCAAGACGTCATTGAATCTCTTAAAGGTTGGGAGGAACATCATCAATAACGAATAATTTTTAGATAAGTTTCTAATTCTGTACGATAATTTTTAGTTACAAGAATGACACAACCAGACTGGAAAATGAATATGTGTTAATTATCTTACTTGGTTTTAAGCTGTGATGTGAGTAAGATAAAATAATTGATTTAAAAGTCCAATAATAGTGAACTCTGTAAATTTACCTTGAGATTCGATAATTTATTGACAGAAAGATATATATTGTTCTTTTGCAGAAATAAAATATTATTTCTATTGATAGAAAGAATACTGTTATTTTCAGAAAATAAATACTGAATTATTGACAGGAAGAATACTGTACATTTACAGAAATAAGTACTATTATAATGTCAGAAAGAGAAATTTATGTATTAACTTCAATAATAGAAATATTGTCTTATCTAAAGAATGAGAATAAGCTTCAATATAGAGAAAAACCCTTTATGCTCACTTAGAAAGCCAACCATGTATTCAACCATAGTATAAGATACAATACTATTATTTATATATATGTGTGGGAGCAGAGTGAATATACAGAAAACTATTACAAGAGATGAAAAGTGGAGAGAACTTCAATTTAATTATAACGTCTCCAGACATTTTAACCTCTAACAACAGAGAATGTGAGTCATTCTAGAACAAGATAAGTCGTGGAGCTAACTGTCAAATTCGGGTACGAGGAAAAACCTCAACCCAGATTTAGTTGTTGCTCGAATAAGACTATACACGGACATCTATGAGAGGCGGTCTAGACACCCATTATTATGACAATTTATCAACAACAAGAAGTTTTAATTTTCATTGTAGAAAAAGATTGTTGGAAACACAGATTCTTTCCTTACGAAAAAGAATACAGTAAAACATAAAGACCATAGAATCTATGTTAAATTGAGTCATGCATAAATGTATACAATAATCTGGGCAAATGATTATACACTGGTTGATGTAACACAAATTGCAACTAAATGCATGAAGTAGAAGGTCCAATAAAAAGAAAACACTGTGATATAGAGAAATGAAGTAATACGACCATATTCAAACATTAGAAAGGAGAAACCATTAACGAGACCATAAATTTAATCCATCCGGAAAGAAGAAATTACAGTATAAATCTTTGTATGTAATAAAAATCCACGGTCTGAAATATATGACCAGATAGTACTTAGATGTACTATTAAAAAAAATAGAATATGTATTATGGACTTGTAACAATTCCATGCAAACTCGCGTTGAACATTTAAATTGTTATAGACATGAATCCGTTCCTTGTGTAAGAATAAATTATGCCAAGGGTTGTTAAACCTTGGACTTTGGATGAAAACCCATTGAAATACTTGGAAAATCGATTAATTAGTTGAGGAAGTTGTACGTTCTTCAAGAGTAATCAGAAGGAAAACATGGTAGGTCATAGCATCCTTACCTGCAATCACAAAAGACCCGAGACGTTGTGAGAAATGTAAACTTCAAAACTGATAAGCGATTAAGAGAAATTGAAAAAATTAATAAGTATTGGAAATGAGTTTACCTGTGGAGTTGAACCTTATGAAAACCTTTAATCCTTAATCTGTGGAATTTACGAAAAGATTGAAAGGTATTAAAGAACTGAATTGTAGAAGTTATAACTATAGATTGCACAGTAAATCAAAAGGGTCGAATGGAGCCAGCTTACCTACGTGGTGGAGGAAGGAAGCCGTCACGAATGGCACTGCAGAACTGAGCAGAAACCCTTGGAGCGGAAAGCTTGCTGGAGACCGGAGAAATGAGGCACAGAGGCACCAAACCCTGTATTCAGAAGAAAAACTCCTTCTCACGGTGAACAAAGATGAATACGCCAATGAGAAAACGCTAGCCACAGCAATGGCGGAACAAATCATTCAACACAGAGCCAAGAAAGAAAACCTGAAAGATATTCGAGGGGTCAAATGAGCAGTGACACAAAGGATATTGCTGAGTTAACTTAATCTTCTCGCCAGAGTTTCGCATTGTAGATCTCCAAGTGGACGAATGATGGAGATTATGGCAGGTGGCCTTGAATCTCACACTGGATCCATGGAAGATCGCCAGATGCTGAGGTAAGTATTCAACAATACCGAGAACATTAAAATAGCCAGTACGTGCTAGCACCCAAGCATTTGAAAATGCATTCCACGTAGCCCAAATTTAATGCGAAGATATGGATGTAGTTACTGTATACATGTATGAAAGATATTCTCGTAAACATAGCATTGAGGCATATAATACATATATGTGTTCGAATTTGTATAGAGGTAGGAAGGGCTTCGGGCCTAAGTATTAAAATCTTTATAGCGGAATAAAAATGTGGTATGACAAGAACATTGGATAAGTTTAATTTTTTAATTTCCGATGATGGTAAGAACATTATTAAACAAAGGTATATATATATATATATATATATATATATTTTAAGTGTTACACCTACCTCCCTCTCTCTCTCTACCCTCCAATCCTCTCATTATCTTCCTCCCTCTCTCCTTCTCTCTCCCCTACTCCATCTTTGTGTCTCCCTCTCCCTCTCTTACCCTTCTCTCCCTCTCTCACTCTTGTCCCTCTCTCTCTCTTCCATTTTCCTCTCCCCTCTCCTTCATTTTATATTTATCTCTTCGTTGTCACTCCCCATCTCTCCACCTCTATCACTCTATGTCTTTGTTCTTCTCTCCCATACATATATAGAGTTAATATATATCATGATATATTAACATATATTATAATAATAAAAATTTAATATTGTATTAATCCAAAGTTATTAAATTTAATAATATTAATATTATAATATATTAATATGAATATTAGATTTAATAATAATAATAATAATCTTTTGATATTAATATTAGGGTTAATAATGTTTTTTTGCATGGTATTGATAATAATTTGGCCCATAGGCTTGGTATATACTTAGATGTTGATTTGTAATCCTATTTGATATATTTTTATGTATTACTATACCTCTTTATACCTCTTTTATATTTATTTATTTACAATACTTCTTTTATAAATAAGGTATTTGGCCCATGGTATTTAGCCCATGGTATTAATAGTAATTTGTCCCATGGTATTTGGGTCATAGGCTTCACCTAAATAAAACCTCTTTTTTGAGTTTTCGTAAATATAAAAAAGTTTATGGAGTAAATATAAATAGGTTTTATTTATTTACCATACCTCTAATCTATTTATGTTTTTATTTATTTACTATATTTATAAATATAAAAAGATATTTTATTTATTCACCATATCTCTAATTTATTTATAAAACCTACACATCTCTTCCAAACTAAATTGTTAAACACCTCTAGGTAATAAATATTACATCTATGTACCTACTATAACTCATATAAAAATTTTAATTTTTTCCTTTGCCCACTTTTCTCTATTTTCATACCAGAATTTTTATAAAAAAATATCCAAAGTCTTCAATCTTGTGTTCCTTATATAACAGTCCTATATTTGTGGATACGACTATTTATATGGTTGATATCAGGTAGCTATAAATAGATTACTGTCTTGAGCTGAGTCACTATATACATCCAAGAAAACATATTTCCAGAAAAATCCATTGATATATTGAGGTACATAAAACTTCATTGATATATTGAGGTACATAAAAATATAGAAAGAGAGTATGTAAAATCACCAGTTGTGTTCCGTGTGATAATGATTGCCAAATGTTGGAAATATATTATGTGCAATGGTAGTCCTTGTGCTCGTAGAATTTTGCACAACCTTTGTCCATTGCTAGTCCAGCCTTTGAGATATCATTGCCTTTTCGTTCCTCCGTAAATATGTTCAAAGTTTGGGAAATAAATTCATAATATTTTGTAAAACACATTGATAAAAAGGAAACATGGTATAATTTCTCATTCAGGATAATCCATTCATCTACTCAATAGCCATTGGAGTATTGTAACACTTTATCATAAGATAAACTTACCATGAATTAAAAAATTATTAATGCGAAATTCTCAATCAACATGAGAGAATATCACATATTTGGCATAGTTTAACGGTACTATATCATAATTTCCATTGTGTCGAGGTTGGTCTACGATGGACTCCATATAATATAATTTGACTCGAATAATTATCCAAATCTCATAGTTTGTATGTCGGGAGTTATTGTGATATTCATCGCGCATTTAAATATGTCAATGGTAAATCTTGGGATTTGGTTTTGGATTATTTAGTGTCCAGTTGTGCCTATCGGGTTCGAGCACGGCTTACCTTCCTCGTTCGATGACATAGATCTACGGTTTCGGGGCCTAGGGTTTGCACGACTCACAGGCGCCTAACGCTGCAATGCTTCATGTCACTCAGCAGAAGTTCAGGAGAGTAACGGCTCTACGGGAGGGTTGCTGCCCGGTTTTCGTTCCATGCCTTCCATGTCCATGTAGCGTAGCGCACGCGTAGATGCGCAACTCCTCAACAAAAGTAGCGATCGGTTTGATAAGACTCTGCACTTTTGATGCGTTTTTCGCTGAGCAAGGGGTTGGGGTTCCCGTGAGGAACTGGCGGAAAGCTTTAATGCTGTTGAAACACGGGGTTACGCTCCTCTGAGAATCTAAGCTCCGAAGAATTTGCCCAGAGATGCTTGCATTCCCTTGATCTTTGTCATTTTTGTAATGATGTTGGAGCGGTGCTTGGAAGAAGCACCCACGAGTTACGAATTTCGACGAGTAATTTCTTTTTATATTCAACCGGTATTTGGAAAACACCGCCCTCGCTTGTGAATTAGAGAGCTTCTATTTGTTCTGTAGAATTCTATTCGCACTGACAAAGATTTTTCATTTTCATTTTACGGAGTATTGCCCGCCTCATGTTTCGCAGTTCTGGCTAAACATCTACACTGCTCGCAGGTAGACTAATTCTGCATGCACCTTAAGCTGGCTCTCATCAGAACTATCTTGTTTCCTGTGGCGAGAACGTTTAATGTTTTAGTTCCAGACTCAAGGGTTTAGCACGATATTTTTTAATATGCGCGTGAGATAAACAAAAATCTAGCTTCGGAGTTTTTCCTTGTTATTTTAATTGCGCATTCATGCAGACGCTTTGTATTCCACTAAATTTCCTCTTAATGGGGTTTATTTGAGTATTGACTGTGAATTTCTATCTGTCACCTACTTGTTGAGTTACACTTTTACACAAGAATGTGGGTTTCTGCAAGGCTATTGAGCGGATGACGACAGCGCTAGTTTCTCACGGCTTTGACTGGTTTAATTGATGTGTGTGTAATTTGCCGGAAGATTATTACATGCCTTAAACTCTCTCATTGACTTTATATAAATATTTTGGAGGTTTTGTTCACGTTAGGGGTTTTTCATGTATCGTGACATAAATGGATTGTTTTCTGCTCCATGCTTCAATCCTGGGTTTTAATTTGTATCTTGCTTTATGAGGTTGTTGTTATTTGTAGAGGGTTTACTATTTTTCGAATTACTAGAATCAAATGTTCACATTTCACTCTTGTTTTACTATGTTAAAAAATGTCTTCCTACTCTACAGAACGTCCAGGACCACACATTATGTCCGAGGTTCTTTTATGATAGAGAACGACCAAACCCTTGACTCGAGACCTTCGGTTCGACTACGATTTCTCTCTCTTCCATGTTGTCATTTATCTTTCCTCTCATTTTGTTTACTGCTTGTCTTCTTGGGTGAAATAGTCGTTACCTCTTGTTAGTTTTCAGTTCTATTGATTATACTCCTCTCCTACGGTGTAAACTACTCCTGTACATGATATATTATTGTAAAAAGAAAGATATACTAGAAGTTCTTTATTCTTTTTGTGCGTATCTCTTCGTAGAATGCATAAATAGTAATTAACTCTTGTTTCCCAGGTAACCTATGTTAACGATGACGAGATATAAGAATACGGTAACACTTTTTCTTGCTAACAAAGTAAATTTTTCTAACTCATGGTAATTTCGGAAATTAGTTCGAAGTATAACGAAACTTAAACATTTGATTACTTCAAATTCTTACTCGCTCACAGTTTAGATCAACGCCCATGGTAGTAGTGTGTCCAGTCACTTGGCACGACATCGATCCGTAGCTCCCCACAATGCATCAAGTCGCTCAGTCATCGATACGGACGAAAACATAGGACAATCGGTCAGTTCTTCCATCCTAGGGAGAGAAAAAACGGGAAATGCTGGGGAGATCACGGGACTGGCAGGGTCCAATCTCCAGCAGCGTGTACCCTGCGCTTTCTGAAACATCTTTTTCAGCTTGACGAGTTCTCTTCCATCCTCCACGGATCCCGACCCCCCATTCTCTCTTGGATTTTCCATTTATCAGGAGTTCCATAGGTGCTATGGGAAGCTGCCTTTCCACCAACCCGGATCTTGATTTACATCTTTTACTTTTACCATCATTGTTACTCATGAAAACTAATTCACGATGAAATGCTATCAATGCGAAATTAATTTGTTCTAATAATCTAATCGAAATAAACATCGGTCTTAATTCATTTTAAACAAAATAGTCCAAACCAGCCAGTTCCACTGCAGCAATGGTTACAAGTTTTTCACCCTACGGGAGAGAACACGAGTCCTCGGTGTTATTGATTTACAGTTCGATAGAGCTACGGATAAGCTTCCGAACAAAAAATTTCGTCTTCCCGGGTAGCTTCCTCGGGTTCAAAGTGCTTCCATTGCACGTTTAACGGCGATAGCGTTTTCGTTCCGGAGCATGATTTCCCTCAGGTCGATTACTCTTCGTGACGCTCGACCGAAACTCCGCACGTTCTACTGTGAAAAATAAACTCATGTTAATTAAATAAGTTATAATATTGCATTCATTATTTGACGAGCTTACTCATCCACTGCTATGTTACGCAATGAATAATATGCACGGTATCATGGACATATCGTTGTTGATAACGATAGCATGACATTATGCACTGAATAGACTAGGAAGGGCTAAACGATGCGCCACTGTCCCACTCTCTCCAGAATTTGGAAAGGACTGCGTTGGGAATCGTGCTGGTTTTACGCAAGATGCCCATCTTAATGTGCTCTTGGTTTAATCTCTAACATAAACATGATCTCAGCATCGTATTCACGATAAGACCCTTTTCATATCTGCATACACCTTACTGTCTTGTGCGCCTTCAAATCCGTCTACTCCTTCACCTCGGCCTCCATCTCTGCTTCATGTCGTCCTTTGGCCATGAGGCTGTATTCTGCGCAGGTACACTCGGTTAATGGGAGTCACCGTACTGCGTCGACAGTAGCGGTGCCTCGAGACGGACTCATCTTTAAGGATTCCTGGTAGCCATTGTTGGCAGGCGAACTCTCACAAATGTAGATATTCTTCCCACTAACTTTAGTGTTGTTTCATGACATCATTGCCTCGGCATGTCTTCGGGGATGCGGTTCACCCTCTTCATCTGGCCATCCGTTTGCGCGGTATGCGTATATAAATGTACTGTGAGTTCCTAGACCCGTAGCACAATGTCTCCGGAAAGGGCAGCAGATGTGCATCACTGTCGCCGAAATGATGGTCTTAGGTATGCCGTAAAGTACGAAGATTCACGCATAAATAAATCACTATTTGTGCAAGGTCTTGTAGGTGGTCGAACAGGTGTAAAATGCCGACTTGCATTTAATCTGATCCCCAACTACCATTATGGAATCATTACCTCTTTTTTGACTTTGGTACTCGGTAATAAAGTCTAATGAAATCACCTCCCATTTCCACTCGAGAATGGTGTGAGTACGCTGCAAATCTGCTGGATGCCGATGTCACTTTACTTTACCGGCATTCCATTCATTTGGTTAAATAGCTTGCTATTTCCTTCCTCATGCCCGACCAACGGTAATCTTCTGATGCGTTGTCGGCATCTTCGATATCTGAGGATGGCCAGCGTAATTGTCGTGATATTCATCCAGGTATCATAGTCTTCATTCACTCTATTTGGAATGACTGTCTTCTTCTTAAAAACCAACAACACCTTCTGGTTGATTTCATATTCCCCCTTGCTCTTTAGAGTCTTGGACTTGCTGCCACTGATATTTATACTCAGATCCTTATACTTCTTCTCATTTGATCTGAACATCGTTTTCCACTGATTAACATATAGCTCATAAATGCTATGCACTTTATCGCACGTCATCGCAACTCTTGTTCTCTTTTCCTTTCATTGCTGCAGATCAATTTCAAACTCACTCGAAAAAGCATTCCACCTTGCTTGTCGAGTTTGCGTCGATGTTTAAAATAGGCCGTTGAAAATTTGTATGATGCATTTTTAAAACAAATTTCTTCCCAAGTAAATAATGTCTCCACACCACTAGTGCGTGCCACTGCTGCATGCAGATCTAGATCATAGGCTTTGTCCCGATCTGCTCATGATCTTTTAACTCACGATTCATACGCAACTATTTCCCTCTTGTGATGCACACCTTCCTTGCATGCATGCAGCCAGAACCTCGAATTCTTTACTCGGATGCCATACACTTACACACGAGTCTTGTGGTCGGCAGCTACTCGATCTTTCAAAAACTATTCGGCATTCTTTGGTCATCGAAGATTTTTTATCTCTGTGAAAAGTAATAGGGAAAAGCTATCTTTGAGAATCCTTTTATAAATCGCTGTAATAGCCAGTCGAGACCCATGAAAGATTGTATATACTGCCACGAACATGGCACCTTCCACTCCATAATAGTCTTCGATTTTCTCAGGATCTGTTTGTACTTTTTAGATATTACATGTCAAGATTTATTTCTGTTTTAAAGAAGTCACACTGTTTGAATTTCGCATATAGGTTGGTGCTTCCTAGCATCTCGACGTATCATGGTGTGCCTTATGCTCTCAGCATCTTGGAATACATCAAGTATATCATCGATAAAGATTAGCACAAAGTTGTCCAAATAAGGATGAAATACTATGCACAGCTCATAAGGCCGTGCGCATTAGTTAATCAGAAAGGTAATACCACGAATTCGCAGTGGCCATACCTTGTGCGGAGTAATTTTATGGATATCTTCATCTTTAATCCGAGTCTGGTGATAACGATCGCGATATCTAAATCTTTGAGAATACGGTGGCTCACATTCCGAACAGAGTCATCAATACGAGGTGGGGGATACCGGTTCTTGACTGGTCGGCTTGTTTAGCTGTCCGCCGTGTGATCGCATGCACACGCGCACGGTTCGTCCTTCTTTTTTAACAAACAATACGGGTGCTCCCGGGGGTGACACAGCGGGTCGAATATACCCTCGTCCGGCAATTCTGTGGCATTTTAGGGTCGGTGGGTTCTGGTACACTCATACTGGTGAGGAGTCGAGAGGCTGACGAGGCTCTGGCAGCCGAGCTCTATTGTAAAATCAACTTCTCTTTTCGGTGGTAGACTTTGGTATTTCTGTCGGAAATATGTCTTTAAAGTTACCTGGACTACCGGTGTGTTTTCTCTTGCGGTGCAGCATTTTTGGGCTCGGTTAATCCAACTCGCGCATACTGGTTGGCATCCTCATCCTGCCATTTGCATACGGGAAGAAGCTTTGTAATTGGACGCGAGATTACAGGGCTTCTTCTATACCTGTGAATTTCTTGGCGAGTACCATTATGATCCTGTGTGCTAAACTGTCTTTCTCCTTACGGTCTATAAGAGTCCAATGCTTTCTCCATCGGTCCATGCCAAATAAAATATCATGCAGAGCAAAGAGCCAAAATATTTAAATCAACTACCGGTACTTTGTCCAAACGATTTGCAATGCGCGATGCTTGCATCTTGGCACTAACTATTTCTTTTAGCTCTACGTGACTATGCGGACCAACGAGTTTTCTTAAACTTTTGACTTGTGAGGTTCACAGAGACTTCCACTAGTTTGGGACTTGTATAACTTAGACTCGCACCGGGTCTACTAAAACGAAAGCTTAGGTTTCGATAGCAATTTACCTTTCCGGTTCTATCATGGTGAGGTGGAAAAATGCGCTTTCGAGATCTCCTCCGGTCTCGAGCATTAATTAGGAGTGTCTTTTCAGAGCAACATCTCGCAGTGGGGCCTCTTGCGGTTATTCTTTGACCCTCGATTTTATTACTGGCGGAAATACTCCTAGTGTTGAGCTTCTCATGACAACTTATTGCAGTGGCCTACAGAGTTTTTCGTAGTTCTTTCGAGTTTGTAGGCTTCCACCCGTTTTATCTTCCCCGCCATCTAACACGGCGATGATTCTCTAGAATTGTTTATTGATTGAATTTACGGCGGTATTCGATGTCTTGGTTTTCCTTTTTGATTCAACATTGTTTACGGTATCCTTCCTTGGTTGCCATCCTTTTCGGAATCCATACTTGTTCTTTGCTTCTTTGTCGCAACTTCCTGCCTTGCTTTCCTAATAGCATCATCCATTGTCTTGGGATTCTCAAATTCAATACGCTCCTTCATGTGGGCGAGAATGTGAGCTCGAGAAATGCTTTGGACCTTGACCTTTTCTTCTCTTAAGTAGGGGTACGTAGCGTCGATGTCACGGTGAACTTGGTGAGCGAACTCGTCCATGCAGGTCGGTGTCCCGAGCCTTAAGTCCTTGAAATTCTCGGGCTCTCGCCATAGAAAGCGCTACGGTGGGGTACTTATCCCTTGAAAATGCGGCATTTGAAATTTTTCCACATGTCAACGTCTTGATCCTCAAATCCCGCAGTACACTGTTCACTGCTTCCCACCATAAGGTGGCCATCTTCGACTTTCGGCGATAAATAACCGTGATGCCTATGAGATACACGCTGTCGTAGTCATACACATGGAAATATTTGTTCATGTTTAAATGACAGCCAACAGCCTCCTCCTTTTCATCCTTGAACGTAGGTGGCTTTATCTTCTACGATTGTCAGTGTGGCATCCACCTTCTGCCTTTTTAGTGGCTTTCAGTTCATTTTCATTTTCGAGATTGAGCTACGTCACAAATTTACTGCGAGAAATTACGCCATTTGTGTTCTTTCTTTTTTTCTCTTGTGGTTCATGTCTTGTTCACTGGTCGCTAAGTCGTCCTTGTCATGGAATTCTGCACCCTTGCAAATAGCTTGGGATTCTCGTTCTGCGATTACGATTTGTCGAAAGGATTTTCAAAATCTTTCTTGCTATTGCATCATTCTAGCTTGTTTTCCGTCGTACCCTCTCCCATTTCTTCTTTTAGCATTGTCTTGTATGGAGCGAGGATGCGGGTACGATGTTCTTTGACTCCTCCATCGATGCGTGAGATCTGCGATCTTGCTCTATCCCCGACAAATTTGGACCGTTCGGGGTTCCCCTGCGAGTGGAGCTGCACATCTCTGAGTATTTCACATTTGTAACGATTGTGAAGTTGTGGCGGTGTCCGTCTCTGTCGTCCCTCCACTGGGTATGTGGCTGTGCGGGAAGTGACATGACGAAATGTGACGTTAGTTGGCCCAACAGGGCTCCCGGAGGTGTAACTTGACTGCTCTGATACCACTTTGTAACTTACTTGTCATGAGATAAACTTCTGCATGAATTATTACAATGCGAATTCTCGATCAACGTAAAGAGGAATATCACATATTTGGCATGCTTCATGGGTACTATATCATAATTTTCACATTGTCTTGAGGTTGGTCTCATAGTGGATTCCATGTAATATAAAGTTTGACTCTGGGTAATTGTCCAAATCTCATAGTTTACAGCCTGCTTGTGAGTTGTTATGATATTCATTGCGCATTTAGGTGTCGATGATGTAAATCTTGGGATTTGGTTTTGGATTATTTATTGTGGTCCAGGGTCGGCCTGTGGAGTGCAGACACAGCGGCTCACCTTCCTGGATTGGGCGACCTTGAGATCCTGCGGTTGCGGGGCCTAGGGTTTGCGATGAGCGGCGCCCTGGCCGCTTTGGCTCATTGTCCACTTCTCACGCGAGTCTACGGAGCGCGCGGCTCTACTAGGGTTGCTTGCCGGTTTCGTTCCGTGCTTGTCCATCGGCCGGCGGCGTGAGCGGCTCGGTGCGGTGCCCTCAACACGGGTAGCCGCATCGGTTTGATGAGAATTACTGCTGCAGCTTTAGTCGTTTTTCTTGGGCTTGGGTTGGGGTTCCGGTGAGGAGGCTGCGAGCGAAGCTTAATGTCTGTTGAAACACTGAGGGGTAACGCCTCCTCCTCGCCTTTCAGCTCCTGGAAGAAATTTGCCTATGAATTAGCTTTAACGTTCCCTTTGATTTTTGTCATTTTTGTAAACGGTGTTGAGTGGTGCTTTGGAAGAAAGCTCGCCACGAGTTACGAATTTCTTGACGAGGTAATTTATTTTTTATATTCAACCCGATGTTGGAAAAGCAGCACCCGGCTTGTGATTAGAGCTTCTATTTGTTTCTGTAGAAATTCTGTTCCATTGTTGAAGATTTCTTTTCATTTTTACGGTATTGCCTGGTTCCTACAGCCCACTTTCGCGGTTCACCGTAGCTTATCTTCTCTATGCTCGGCTGAAAGGCAGAGCTCAAATTCCCGGCACGCCTTCTGATGCCGGCTCTCCTTCAGGGAACTATTCCCTATGGTTTTCCTACTGGCGAGAAGCGTTTTAATGTTCCAGTTCCAAAGCTCGTTTAACTTTGATATTTTTTAGTATCGCGTGCGGACAAACAAAAATCTAGCTACGGGTTTTCCTTGTTGTTTTAATTACGGCTTTCATGTGAAACGTTGTATTCCACTAGAATTTCCTCCTCTTTCATTAGGGTTTACATTTGAAGTGAGAACTGTGATGAATTCTGTGCCGGTCTGCTAACTTGTTGGGTTTACACTTCTTTTACACAAGAATGTGAAAGGGTTTCTCTTTGTTGTTAATTATGCCGGACGTAAACAACGGCGCCTGGTCTCTTAACGGCTTTGACATGGTTTAAGGATAGTACATGTGTGTGATTTCTTGAGAAAGATTATTGCTGTGCATCGCTCTCTCATTGACTTTATATAAATATTTTGCGGAGGTTTGTTCACGTTGGGTGGTTTTCATGCATCGTGACATAAATGGATTATTTTTCTGCTCTATGCTTCAATCTTGGGTTTTTGCTTGTATGTTGCTTATGAGGTTGTTGTTATTTGTAGAGGTTTTACTATTTTAAGTTACTAGAATCAAATGTTCACATTTCCCTTCTTGACTACTATGTTAAAAAATGTCTTCCTACTCTGCACGAGCGTACGGGCCGCCATTATGTCCAGAGTTCTTTTATGATAGAGAACGACGCGATAACCATGTTGCGAACCTTCGGTTCGAGGGTTTCACGATTCTCTCTCTCTTTCGCTTGCTCATGTTATCCTTTCCTCCATTTTGTTTACCGAAGCATCTTCTTCTTAGTGAAATAGTCGTTACCTCTTGTTAGTTTTCACGTTCTAGTGATTATACTCCTCTCCTACGAGGTGTAAACTGCTCTACTAGCCATGACATCATTATTGTAAAAAGAAAGATATGCTAAGTTCTTTATTCTTTTGTTTTACGTATTATCTCTACCTGTAGAATGCATAAATAGTAATGACGACGTTTGCCCAGGTAACCCCTATATTGCATGACTAACGAGAGAGAATATAGAGAATACGGAGGTAACACTTTTTCTTGCTATGATGAGATTTTCTAACTATGGTAATTTTCGAAAGTGGAGTTAGGAAAGTATAACGAGCTTAAACATTTGACTGCTTCAAATTCTTTTACTCATGTCGGTTTACGAATCTGACGGTGGTGGTAATGTGCACTCCGTCCTTCGGGCGCAGCATCCGGTCACGTAGCTCCCCTCGTGCATCGAGTACGGCTGCGGATTGTGGTCGTGTGACGGGACGAAACATGGGACAATCCGGTCCGGTTCTTCCATCCTCGGAGAGAGAGAAACGGAAATGCGGGGAGATCACGGTGACAACGGTCCAATCTCCAACCCGGTGCACCCTGCTCCTACGAAACATCTGCCTAAGCGGCAGAGTTCTCTTCCTTCTCCCACCCGAGATCAACCCCCCATTCTCTCTTGGATTTTCCATTTATCCCGAGGAGTTCCATGAGTAAGCCGTAGAGCTGACTGCACCAACTAACCCGGATCTTGATTTACATTTTTACTGCTTTTACCTTTCATTGTTACTCTTGAAACTAATTCACGAGTGAAATTTTATCAGTATGAAATGTAAATTTTGTTCTAATAATCTATGCGAAAATAAACATCGGTGTTAATTCATTTTAAACAAAATAGTCTAACCAGTCGTTCCACTAAACCAATGGTTACTGTTTCTCGCTGGAGGAGGACTCTGCCGTCCTCGGTGTTACTGATGCGAATTACGGTGAAAAAAGCTCTCGCCATAAAAGCTTGCAGACCAAAACTTTCGTCTTCCCGGAGAGTGGCTTCCTCGGTCCCAAAAGTGGCTTCCATTGCACTTTAACACAGGCGATGGCTCGTTCCAGGAACATGATTTCCCTCACAGGTCGATTATCTTGTGTGGCTCGACCGAAACTTCCACGTGCGGTTCTGCTATAAAAATAAAACTTATGTTAATTGAAATAAGTTGTAATATTTAGCACTGATATGTTGACGAGCTTACTCATCTCACTACACGTATTTTACCTGCCAATGAATAATATGCACGGTATCATGGACATATCGTTTGAGACGTAACGATGCATGAAAAACATTATGCACGCACCGAATATGACTAGGAAGGGCTACACGATACGCCACCGATCCCACTCTCCTCGGGATTTGGAAAGGACCGCGAGAATCGGGGTGCTGAGTTTTGCGCAAGATGCCCATCGTAATGTGCTTTTCCTTGGTTTAATCCCTAACATAAACATGATCTCCAGCGCGTATTCACGGACGGATAGACACTTTTGTCATGCGCATGCATCTGCACGTCTTGTGCACAGCCTTCAAATTACTGCCTAATCTTTCTCACCTCTGGCCTCCATCTCTGCTAGCGTGTACGGGTCCTAACATGAGCTTATTCTGCGGGGCCGCTCCGATTCAATGGGAGTCCTGCAATCGGGCAAATGCGGTGCCTCGAACGGACTCATCTCTGAGGATTCTGGTAAGCCATTATTGTAGGCGTACTCTGTCAAATGTAGATATTCTTCCCACTTAGCGAGTTGTTTCATGACCGCTACATTCTCAGGCATGTCTTCCGGAGATCGCAGTTCTACCCTCTGCTGTCTCGGCCGTCAGTTTGCGGTGGTAGTCTACTGATACTAAAATGTACTTGAGTTCCTGAGACTGTAAACAATGTCTTCCGGAAAGGCTGATGTAAATTTTGCATCCCGTGTCTGAAATGATAGTCTTAGGTATGCCATGGAGTACTGAAAGATCTCACGCATAAAGCCGATCTGCTGTTGCTCTTAGTCTTATGGAGTGGTGCGAGCGGTGTAAAATGCGGCTTACTTAATCCATCCACGACTACCATTGTGGAATCATTACCTCTTTTTGACTTTGGTAGCGATCGGTAAATAAGTCTAATGAAATCACCTCCCATTTCCCGCTCGGGAATGAGTGTATAGGTTGCAGTAAATCGGTATTTCGGATGCACGATGCTCCACTTTTACTATGGCGGCATTCGAAACATTTGGTTAAATAGCTTGCTATTTCCTTCCTCATCTTGCGGCCAACGGTAATCCTTCACGGTGAGTACGTCGGCATCTTCGATATCCCGGGATGACGGCGTAATCGCGTTGCGCTGATATTCATCCGGTATCATGAGTCTTCAATTCCACTCTGCTTTGGAATGACTATCTTCTTCTTAAAAACCAACAACCCTTCCTGCAGTTGATTTCATATTCCCCTTGCTCTTTAGAGTCATTGGACTTACAACGCCACAAATATTTATACTCTGGATCCTTATACGCTTGCTTCTTTGATTTGTTCTAGAAATACTGTTTTCCACACGATGACATGTGGCTCATAAATGCTGTGCACCTTTACGCCAACGCATCGCAACTGCGTTTCCTCTTTTCCTTTCACGTCTTTCCACGAGATCAATTTCAAACTCCCTCCAGCGTTCCACCTTGCTTGTCGGGAGTTTAAGTCGGTTTCGTTTAAAATAGCTGTTAGGGCTGCTAATGACGTTTTTAAAACGGTGTCTTCCCAAGTAAATAATGTCTCCACACCGCAGTGCGTGCACTCTGCTTTGTCCGACTCTAGATCATGGGCGGAATACCCTTTGCTCATGATCTTTTAACTTGCGGGATTCACTACGCAACGTTCCTTTCCCTCTTGTGATAAAACGGCCCACCGCCTTCCTTGCATGCATACCTGTACAAACCTCGAATTCTTTGCTCGGATGCGCCACACTTGACGAGTCGCGTGATGCGGCAAGCTGCTTCAATCTTTCAAAACTATTACGGCATTCTTTGTGATCCATGAAAAGATTTTTCCTTTCTCTACGCAAAGAAGTAATGGGAAAAGCTATCTTTGAGAAATCCTTTTATAAATACGCAGGTAATAACCAGCGCGAGACCCATAGCAAAAGATCGTGTACACGCCGATGCTGCAGCGGCACCTTCCACTCCATAATAGTCTTGATTTTTCTACGGATCTCTGGCTAATACCCTTTTTCGTGCTTACATGTCCAAGATGCTTGTATTTGCATTTGAAAAGTCACACTTCTGAATTTCACATATAGTTGGTCGCTTCCTAAAGCATCTCATGTTTCATGCGCAAGTGTGCCTATATGCTCTTCTGCATCCTTGGAATAAATCGGTATATCACCGATTAAAAATTAGCACAAAGTTGTCGAAATAAGGATGAAATACTTATGAATCACGGCCTCATAAAAGGTGCGTTTGGCGCATTGAGTTTCAATCCAAAAGGTAATACCACGAATTCGTGGTGTGCCTTGCTATGTCTGGAAAGCAATTTTATGGATATCTTCATCTTTAATCAAATGCGGTGATAACCGGGATGTAAAATCTATCTTTGAGAATATATATTGGCCCCCCTCACGGTCGAACAAGTCATCGTCGAGGTAGAGATCTGGGTTTCTTAACATCCGGCTTTTAATGCCGTCGTCCATGCATACGCGTAGTTCCCATCCTTCTTTTTAACAAATAATGCGGGTGCTCCCCGGGAGGGTGACTGTCGTCGAATATACCCCTTATCCCGACAATTTCCCAGGCTGCATTTTTAAGTTCGCTCGGTCGGTACACTCATACGGTAAGGAGTAGGCTGGCAGAGGGCTCACGGCGGCTGGCTCTAGTTTTGTAAAATCAACTTCTCTTTTCGGTGGTAGACCTGGTATTTCTTCGGGGAAATATGTCTTTAAATTCGTGGACTACGTGGCATGTGTTTTCTCATCGTGTGACAGTTTATTTTTAGACTCGGTTAATCCAACTGTATAGCATACGGTTGGCATCCCTTCATATACATTTCCCCATATCGCAAAGCGCATTGGACGGAGATTCACGAAGCTTCTTTATGCCTTGAATTTCTTGTGTACCATTATGATCCGTGTAGCGTAAACTATCTTTTCCTCACAGTCTATAAGAGTCCAATGCTTCTCCAGCGTCCATCAATAAAATATCATAAGACCCCAAAAGCAAAATATTTAAATCAACTACCACTCCGCTGCTGTGTCAATTTGCAATGCGCATTGCAGTATCTTAGCACTAACCTTTCTTTCTTTAGCTCCGTGGCTAATCCCGGATTAAACTCGAGTTTTCTTAAACTTTTGACTTGGCGGTTCTGCAGACTTCCACTAGTTTTGGGACTTATATAACTTAGACTCGCCCGGGTCTACGAAAACAAAAACAGTTTGGGATAGCACATTTACTCCGGTTCTGTCATGGTAGAGAAAATGCCTTGCCAATCCTCCGATGCTGACATAATTACGGGAGTACTCAGAGAACATCTCCCACGGTGAGAGGCCTCTTGCGGGTTATTTTCGCTTCGGTTTATGTCAGCTGCGGGCAATCTCGAGTAGTAATGAGTCAGCCTCACGCGAGCAACAGTTGCGGTGGCCCTCAGGATTTTCGGTTGCTCGAGTTTGCTTGAAGCTTCCACGTTTTATCTTCCCAGAGCCATCTCTTGGGCTGAGGATTCCCTACTGCGAATTGTTTATTGATTGAATTTACGGCGGTATTGAGAAGTATTTGGTTTCCTTTTGAGTTGATGTGTTTCGTGTCTTTACTTGGTTGCATCTTTTCTCGGAATCCATCTTGTTCTTCTGTGCTTTGGTAACCATGACCTTGCTTTCCTAATAGCATCATCCATTGTCTTGGGATTCTCAAGTTCGATACGCTCCTTCATATGGGCGGAGTAGACGCTCGAGAAATCTTTGGACTCGCCTTCTTCTCTTAAGTAGGGTACGTGAGCGCGAGCAATGCGGTGAACTTGGTGAGCGAACTGCGTCCATGGCGTTGTCGCCTTAAGTCATGAAATTCTCGGGCTTTTCATCATAGAAACTTTCGGTGAGGTACTTATCCTTAAAGCTACGCGAAATTTTTCCCATGTCACGTCTTGATCCTCAAATCGTACACTTCTTCACTTCTTCCTAGCATAAGGTGGCTTGTCTTTCAATCGATAAATATCGGTAGTGCCTTAAGTCCATTTATCATAGTCAGACACTGGAAATAACTTGTTCATGTTAATCGGCCATGCTAGCCTCCTCCTTTTCTCATCGGACATGAGGTGGCTTTATCTTTCAGAATTTCTGCGTGTAGCTCCACTCGCTTTTTATTGGCTTTAGTTCATTTTCATTTTCAGATTCGACGTTCGTTACGAACGAGAGTACTTGTTGCGATATACTTTCTCTGTGGTTGTATCTTGTTCACTGTTTCGTCGATCGTCCTTTCTGGAATTCTCTTGCCCGGCTGCTGAGTTCTCATTTCTCCGATTCGTTTGTCGAAGGCTTTCAAAATCCTTTCTTGCTGCATCATTCTAGCATTTTTCTGTGTCTCTCTCCATTTCTTCTGCTGCTCGTCTTTGTATGCAGCGAGGTACGGTCGATATTCTTTGTTCCTCATGTTCATCGATCTCACCCGTCTTCGACTATCCCCCGCTGAACCCACATTTCGGGGTTCCCCTGCGATGGAGGCATTTCTCGATATTTCGGCTGTAACGATTGTGTTGAAGGTGTCCGTCTCTCTGTCCCTCCACTAATTATGTGATATGCGGGAGAGTGACATACAAAATTTTGTGACGTTAGCTTGGCCCTAATAGATCTCCCGGAGGTTGTAACGTCTACGATACCACTTTGTAACACTTATCATAAGATAAACTTACCATGAATTAAAAAAAATTACCAATGCGAATTCTCAATCAACATTAAAGAGGAATATCACATATTTGGCATAGTTTAACGAGTACTATATCATAGTCATTGTATTGGTTTGGTCGTACGTAGGATTCCATATAATATAATTTGACTCGAATAATTATCCAAATCTCATAGTTTGTATGTCGTTTATTATGATATTCATTGCGCATTTTGAAATGTCGATGGTAAATCTTGGGATTTGGTTTTGGATTGTTTATTGCGTCCGGGGTCGGCCTGTCGGTCCTGACTCTGGCCACCTTGCAACTCCCGGTCGAGTGACCGCTAAGATCTGCGGTTACCGGAGGCCTGGGGTTTGCCCAGCGCGGCCCCGAGCGCCCCTCGCCGCCCGGCTCCGTGTCACTTCTCACGCGAGAAGAGAGGTTGCGGAAGTGGCGCGGCTCTACCGGGGTTGCTTGCCGGTTTTGCGTTCCATGCCTTCCGACTATCACGCCGAGGGCGTGGCCTGTGGGCGGCCACGGTGCTAACTCCAACACGGTAGGTAGCATCGGTTTGATAATGATTCTCTTGCAACTTTATTCGTTTTCGTGGAACGGTTGGGGTTCGGTGAGGACTTTGTGACGGAGAAGCTTAATGTCTGTTGCTAACTGCGAGACTGTACGCTCCTCTAGGAATATAAGCTCCTGGAAGAATTTGCCTACAGGGTCACTTCACGTTCCTTTGGTTGTTTGTCATATGTGACGGTGTTGGTGTTGGTGCTTGGAAAAGCTTGCACGAGTTCGAATTTCTTGACGGTAATTTCTATATTCAACTTCGGTGTGAAAACCCGCCCTGTGACTTGTGAATTAGAGCTTCTGTTGTGTCCTGTAGAATTCCTATTCTGGCTGGTAGAATTTTCTCTTTCATTTTTACGGTAGTGCGCTGGTTCCAGCCCATTTCATGCAGTTCTGTAGCTTATCCTACACATGCTCGATAGAGGTAGACTAATTCCCGGCATGCACCCGCCAGGTACACGGCTCTCATCAAGAACTATTCCTTGGTTTCTTTGGCGAGACGTTTACGTTTAGTTCCAAAGCTCGAGTTTAGCTTTGATATAATGTATCTTAGTGCGGAGATGAAAACAAAAATGCTAGCTCGGGGTTTTCCTTGTTATTTTAATTACGGCTTCATGCTTGAGCAGTTGTATTCTCGCTGACTCCTCTTAATGGGGTTTACATTTGAAAGTGAGGAAGCTGGTGAATTCTGCAGTACGCATATCTTGTTTGGGTTACACTTCTTTTACACAAGAATGTGGGGTTTCTCTTGTTGTTAATGTGCCGGACGTAAACGGCGGCGCCTAGTCTCTTCTCGGCTTTGACATGGTTTAAGTTAGGCTTGTGCGCATGGTGCCGGAAGATTATTACATGTGCAAACTCTCTCATCGACGTGTATCTCAAATCCTTTTGCGGAGGTTTTGTTCGCGTTAGTTTTTCATGTATCGTGACGTAAAGTGGGATTGTTTTCTCTGCTCATGTCTAGATCTGCAGGTTTTATAAAAGCATGTATCTTGCTTCATGAGGTTGTTGTTATTTGTAGTTTACTATTTTAGGAATTGCTAGAAATCGAAATGTTTCGCATTTCAGCTTCACCCATTTACTATGTTAAAAAGATGTCTTCCTGCTCTACACTGGGTGTCCGGGACACGCACATTATGTAAAGCGTTAACTTTGCTAGTGAACGACCAAACCACTTGACCTGGGGCTTCGATCGTTTCTTTCGAGTTCTCTCTCTCTTCATGTTGTCTATCTCTTATCTGCTCCATTTTGTTTACGGAAGCCCATCTTCTTGGTGAAATGAGTGAGTTACCTCTTGGAATGTAGTTTCAAGTTCTATTGATTCTTCTCTCTCTCCTGCGGTGTCAAACTATCCGTCGCTATTAGTAAAAGAAAGATATACTGAAGTTCATTTATTCTTTTGTTTTGTGTATCTCTTCACGCAGAGATGCATAAATAGTAATTAACTTGCGTTTCCCGATTAACCTATGTTAGCAGATAACGGAGAGAGTATAGAATACGAGTAACACTATTTTCTTACTAACGATGAAATTTTTCTAACTATGAGTAATTTCGGAAATCTCAGTTCGAGTAGTAACGAGCTTACACGCGACGACCTGCTTCAAATTCTTTTCCCTCATGCAGTTTCGAATCACTGTTGTATGGTAGTAAATGGCCGCTCCGTCCTTGGTGACATCAGGTCACGACAGCTCCCCCGTGCATGCCGATCGGCGCTGAGATTATCGGAAAGTCTTTGACGACGGAAAGGCTTATAGGACAATGCGGTCCGGTTCTTCCATCCTGAGGAGAGAAAAAACGGGAAGTGCGAAATCACGTTGACGACCGATCCCGATCTCCAGCCGCGCTGCACCCTGCACTTTGAAAACATCTTTTTCGGCTTGACGGAAGTTCTCTTCCCTTCCTACCACGGATCCCAACCCCCATTCTCTCTTGGATCCATTTTATCCGAAGTTCCTGCAGGTGAAACGCTGAGAGCTGTGTCCGGCACCACAGGGTCTTGATTCCCCATTTTACTTTTACCATCTATTCGTTTACTCATGAAACTAATTCACGGTAAATTTTATCAATGTGAAATGTAATTTTGTTCTAATAATCTACTGTGAAATGAAACATGGAGTCTTAATTCATTTGCAAACGAAAATAGTCTAACCATTCGATTTCCACTAGACCAATGGTTACGGTTTCTACCCGGAGGAGACACAGATACCTCGGACGTTAGTCCGATTCGGTGAAAGCCTGCGGATGAGCTTCCCGGACAAAACTTTCGATCTTTGGGTGGCTTCCTCGGGTCCAAAGTGCTTCCGCGCGCTGGCACTGAGGCGATGGCTGCGATGCAGGAGCCTGGGTGCTCCAGGTCGATTATCCGTGTGCAGGCGCGGGCCAAAGCTCGAGTACTGGTTCTGCCGCACAAAAATAAACTTATGATGATTAAATGAGTTCTCGTGATCGTTCATTGTTTACGACAGAAGCTCACTCATCCACTACATGTGTATTGCAATGAGATAATATGTCACGAGTGTCATGGACATGTCGTTTCGATGACGATGCATGAAAAAGCTTGTTCATACTTTGAATATGACTAGGAAGGGCTAAACGATGCGCCACAGGTCCACTCTCGCGAGTTTGGAGAGGACCGCGCGGAGATCGTGCTAGTTTTAACGCGTCTGCCCATCTTAATGTGCCTCGCTTTGGTTTAATCCTAACCATAAACATGATCTCCAGCGCACGTATTCACCAATGAGACACTGTTTCTTACGCGCATACACCTTCTGCTCATGCGTTACGCCTTCGAGTGTGTCTAATCTTTCTCACCTCGGCGTCCATCTACTTTGTTCGCATGTACGTTCCTAACATGAGCTTGTTCTGGGCAAATTTCGCTCCGAGTGATGGGAGTCACCTTGCTCTGTCATGTCTACATCAGTGCCTCGAGCGGACGCATCTTTAAAGGATGCTGCATGCCATTGGCTGTGTTAGGCGAACTCTGTCAAATGTGGAGTATTCTTCCCACTTAGCCAGTTTGTTTAACGACGTGCATTCTCGGCATGTCTGCGGGATCTAGTTCACCCTCTGCTGTCGGCCATGCGTTTGTGGGTATGGTGTGCTGATACTAAGAAATGTGCTTGAGTTCTAGACACTGTAAACAATGTCTTCCGGAAAGGTGATGTGATCACATCACATGCAGAAATGAGTGAGTCCTTGGGTGTGCCTTGTGGAGTGCGAAGGTCTCACGCATAAATAAATGCTTGCTGTTTGTGCCGTCTTATCAGGTGGTGCGAGCATGGTGCTGCGGCACGACTTACTTAATCTACCACAACTACCATTATGGAATCATTACCTCTTTTTGGCTTTGTTTAACCAGTGGCGTCAAAGTACTAATGCTATCACCTCCCATTTCCACTCGGGAATGGAGTGCTGGAGTTGCATTAATCCGTGTGGATGCTGAGTATCACTTTGCTTCGCAGCATTCCAAACATTTGGTTAAATAGCTTGCTATTTCCTTCCTCATGCCGACACGGGTAATCCTTCTGCGATGCATTTCATCTTTCGAGTATCCGGATGACGGCGTAATTGCCTGCGTGATATGTCATCCGGTATCATAATTAGTCTTCAATTCCACTCTATTTGGAATGACTATCTTCTTCTTAAAAAACCAACAACCCTTCAGTTGATTTCATATTCCCCTTGCTCTTTAGAGTCTTGGACTTCTTTGCTACAAATATTTATACTTTCCGGATCGCCTTCATGCTTTCTTTCTACGATTTGATCAGAAATACGTTTTCCACCTGATTAACATATAGCTCATAAATGCTATGCCTTTACCTTAACGCATCCGCAACTCGTTTCTCTTTTTCCTTTCACATGCTGCAGATCAATTTCAAACTCACTCAAAAAAGCATTCCACCTGTGCTTGTCGGGAGTTTAAGTCAGTTTGTTTAAAATAGCTGGTTAGGCTGCTATGATCTGTTTTTAAACAAATTTCTTCCCAAGTAAATAATGCTCCACACGGTGCGTGCACTCATCGTCATCGACTCTAGATCATAGGCTGAATACCGACGGCTCATGATCTTTTAACTTGCGGGTTCATAGGCAACTACCTTTCCCTCTTGTGATAAAACGACCTCAACACCTTCCTTGCGATCTCGTACAAACCTCGAATTCTTTTACTCGGATCTCGCTGCACACTTAACACGTGCTGTTGTGGTCGACCTTCGTAATCTTTCAAAACTATTCAGCACATTCTTTGGTCCTTGAAAGATATTTCCTTTTCCCTCTGCAAAGAAGTAATAGGAAAAAGCTATCTTTGAGAATCCTTTTTATAAATCGCCGGTAATAACCGAACAGATACCATGAAAGATCGTATATCACTACATTGCGCTGGCACCTTCCACTCCATAATAGTCTTGATTTTCCCGATCTACGAGCGTGCTGCCTTTTCGATATTACATGTCCAAGATGTCGTATTTTACGTTTTAGTCAAACTTACTGAATTTCGCATATAGTTGGTGCTTCCTAAGCATCTCCAGCCTGTCATGCTAGTGTGCCTATGCTCTTACGCATCCTTGGAATAAATCAAATGATATCATCGATAGATGGCACAAAGTTGTCCAAATAAGGATGAAATACACTGCTATCGACCTCATAAAGGTGGTGCGGCGCTTTGAATTCAAAAGGTAATACCACGGAGTTGTAGCGCCATACCTTGTACTGCGAAAGCCGCTTTTATGGATATCTTCATCTTTAATCCCAGATCGGTGAGTAACAGATCGCAAATCTATCTTTGAGAATATCGTGGCTCACTCCGATCGAATGAGTCATCGATACGAGGTAGAGGGATACCGGCTCTAGCCAGTCATCTTGTTTGCTGCATGGTAATCCATGCTGTCCGCATGGTTCCATCCTTCTATACTAATACGTGAGGTGCTCCCGCGGTGACCTGCTTGGTGAATATACCCCCTTATCCGGCCATTCTAGGGACCGCATTTTAAGTTCGATCGATTTACGGTACACTCATCTGAGCAAGAGTCGAGAGACGGCTGAGATTCGCCGGCGCCAGCTGCTGTAAAATCAACTTCTCTTTTCGGGTAGTAAACACTGGTATTTCTTCGAGAAATATGTCTTTAAATTCCTGGACTACGGGTATGTTTTCTGCTGTTGCTTTATTTTGAGACTCGATTTAATCCAACTTGTATAGCATCAGTTGCTGTATCCCTTCTCTCATACATTTCTAATAAGGAAGAAGGCGTAATTGGACGTGATTCGAGCTCCTTTTATGCCTTGAATTTCTGAGCGAGGTACCATTATGATCCCCGTAGTAAACTATCTTTTCTAACGAGCCCTATAAGAGTCCAATGCTTCTCCAACGAGTCCATGCCCAATAAAATATCATAAGACCCCAAAGGCAAAATATTTAAATCAACTACCGGTGTCGTTTGCCTAATTTTGCAATGCGCGATTCAAGTATCTTTGCACTTTAACCTTTCTTTTAGCTCCACGTAGCTAATCGGACCAACCCAGGTTTTCTTAAACTTTTGACTTGGCCGCTTCTGCACTTCACTAGTTTAGGACTTATATAACTTAGACTCGCTTCGGTCTACTAAAAGCAACAGGTTTGGGATAGCAATTTACCTTCCGGTTCTATCATGGTAGGCTGAAAAACTGCTTTGCACGATCCTCGATGCGCATTAATTACACTGTATCACGAGCAACATCTCCCACAGTGAGAGGCCTCTTGCGGGTTATTTCCTATCGCCTCGCGTTTTATGTGCTGCTGCGGGCAATCTCGATAGTAATGAGCGCTCCAGCAGCTCCAACATTACGGCAGGTGGCCTCGATTTTGTGGTGCGTCGGGTTTGCTTGAAGCTTCATCGTTTTATCTTCCCCGAGCCATCTAACCCGCTGATGATTCCTACCGAATTGTTTATTGATTGAATTTCGCGGTATTCCGAATGCTTGGTTTTCCTTTTTGAACCAGCATTGTTTCTGCTTTATCCTTCCTTGGTTGCCATCCTTTTCAGAATCCATCTTGTTCTTTGCTTCATTTGGTAACACACCTAGCTTTCCTAATAGCATCATCCATTGTCTTGGATTCTCAAATTCGATACGCTCCTTCATATGTGGGCGAGTAGATCGCTCGTAAATCTTTGGACCTTGGCCTTTTCTTCTCTTAAGTAGGGTACATGGCGCGATAATGCGATTGAACTTGGTGACGAACTCGTCCATGGTCGACTGTCTCGACTTAAGTCATGAAATTCTCGGGCTTTTTCATCATGAAAACGCTCAAGTGAGGTACTTATCCTTAAAGTCTCGTTGAAATTTTTTCCCATGTCACATCTTGATCCTCAAATTCCCGTACATTCTTCACTTCTTCCCACCATAAGGTGGCTTTGATCTTTCAACTGATAAATAGCCAGCGTGACCTTAAGTCCACTCGTCATAGTCATACACCGGAAATATTTGTTCATGTTAATCAGCCATTATGCCTTGCCGTCCTCCTTTTCTCCATCGAACGTAGGTGGCTTTATCTTTTCAATTCTCAGGTATAACTCCACCTTCTCGCTTTTTTATTGGCTTTCAGTTCATTTTCATTTTCAGCATTCAGCCTCGTTAAAATTTCCGTGAGAATTACTTCGACTGCGATATACTTTTTTCTCCTGTGGTTCATATCTTGTTCACATTGTCGTGCGATCGTCCCTTTCCTGGAATTATGCACGCAGACCGGGATTCTCATTTCTCCGATTCTGTTTTGTCGTAGAAGGCTTTTCAAAATCCTTTCTTGCTCTTGCATCATTCTAGCATTTTCCGTCATACCCTCTCCATTTCTTCTTGCTTGTTGTGCATGTATGGAGCAGGGATGCGAGTCCGATGTTCATTTGTTCCTCCATCAATCTATTAGATCTCTCGATCTTTGCTTATCCCCAGTGAACTCACATTTCGAGGTTCCCCTTCGTGGAGTCGCATTCTCCGATATTTCGTCTGTAACGATTGTGATTGTGAAGGTGTCCAGTCTCATCATCGTCCCTCCACTAATTATGTAGACCGTGCGGGGAGTGACATACAAAATTTTCAGTGACGTTAGTTGGCCCAATAGGGCTCCGAGTTGTAACAGCTTCCGATACCACTTGTAACACTTATCATAAGATAAACTTACCATGAATTAAAAAAATTACCAATGCGAATTCTCAATCAACATTAAAGAGGAATATCACATATTTGGCATGGTTTACATAGACTATATCATAATTTCCATTGTCCTGGGGTTGGTCTCAGTGGATTCCATATAATATAATTTGACTCGAATAATTATCCAAATCTACATAGTTTGTATGTCGAGTTATTATGATATTCATCACGCATTTAAATGTCAATGGTAAATCTTGGGATTTGGTTTTGGATTATTTATTAGTCACTGGGTCGGCCTATCGGCTCGACACACGGCTTACCTTCCTCAGTTCGATGACATAAGATCTACGGTTCGAGCCTAGGGTTTGCAATGACCCCGGCGCCCCCAACCGCTGGCTCATTGTCACTTCTCACGCAGAGAGGGTTACGGAGGTAGCGCGGCTCTACCGGGGTTGCTTGCCGGTCTGTTCCATGCCTTCCATGTCAGCGTAGCAGTCGCGACCACGGTGCTAACCTCAACACAGTAACGCATCGGTTTGATAAGAATTCTCTCGCAACTTTATTCGTTTTTCGTGGAACGAGGTTGGGGTTCGGTGAGGAACTTAGCGAGCTTAATGTCTGTTGAAACCCACGAGGGTTACGCCCTCCTCTAGGAATCTAAGCTCCTGGAAGAATTTGCCTATGAATTAACTGCGTTCCCTTTGATTTTGTCATTTTTCGTAGTAATGTTGAGTCGGTGCTTGGAAGAAGCACCCACGAGTTCTGAATTTCTTGACGAGTAATTTCTTTTTTTTCATATTCAACCCTGTATTTGAAAACCCGCCCTTCGGCTTATGAATTAGAGCTTCTATTTGTTTCTGTAGAATTCTGTCCGCTATTGAAGATTTTTCTTTTCATTTTTACGTGTATTGCCCCTGGTTCCCGCCCATTTTCGTAGCTTCACTGTAGCTTATCTACACATGCTCGTCGAAGAGGTAGACTAATTCCCCAGCATGCACCCTTACAGTACTCGGCTCTCATCGAGAACTATTCCCTTGGTTTCCTTTGGCGAGAACGTTTAATGTTTAGTTCCAAAGCTCGGGGGTTTAGCTTTCGATATTTTTTAGGATCGTCATGCGGGATAAACAAAAAATCTAGCTCCGGGTTTTCCTTGTTATTTTAATTACGGCTTCATGCCGACGTTGTATTCCACTAAATTTCCTCTTAATGGGGTTTACATTTGAAGTGAGGATACTGGTGAATTCTATGCCGGTCCGCTAACTTGTTGGGTTACACTTCTTTACACAAGAATGTGGGGTTTTTCTCTGTTGTTAATTATGCCGGGTACGTACGCAACGGCGCTAGTCTCTTAACGGCTTTGACATGGTTTAAGTTAGACTGTGTGTAAACTTTGCTTAGGAAGATACTACGCACCTTAAACTCTCTCATTGACTTTATATAAATATTTTGCGGAGGTTTTGTTCACGTTAGGGGTTTTTCATGTATCGTGACATAAATGGATTGTTTTCTCGCTCTATGCTTCAATCTGGGTTTTAAATCGTATCTTGCTTTATGAGGTTGTTGTTATTTGTAGAGGGTTTACTATTTTTCGAATTACTAGAATCAAATGTTCACATTTTCATATCATTTACTATGTTAAAAAATGTCTTCCTACTCTACACGGTGCGTCAGGGACCGCCATTATGTCCGAGTTCTTTTATGATAGAGAACGACCAAAACCCTTGACTCAGAACCTTCGGTCGTTTAACGGGTTCTCTCTCTCTTCACGTTGTCTATTTATCTTTCCTCCATTTGTTTACCGAACATCTTACTCGGTGAAATAGTCGTTACCTCTTGTTAGTTTTCAAGTTCTATCGATTATACTCTCTCCTAAGGGTGTAAACTACTCTCGTACATGACATATTATTGTAAAAAGAAAGATATACTAGAAGTTCTTTATTCTTTTGTTTTCTCGTGTATCTCCTCGTAGAATGCATAAATAGTAGTAACATCTGTTTCCCAAGTAACCCTATGTTAACGATAACGAGAGAGAATATAAGAATACTGAGTAACACTTTTTCTTGCTAACATAAGTAAATTTTCTAACTATGGTAATTTCAGGAAATTAAGTTCGAAGTATATACGAACTTAAACATTTGACTACTTCAAAATTCTTTTACTCATCCCGGTTTCGAATCAAGTCGATGGTAGTAATGTGCCTCCGTCACTGTAGCCGACATCCCGACACGTAGCTCCCCCGTGCATCAAGTATGGCTTTGAATGTCGATCTTTAGAGCACTGATGAAACATAGGACAATCCGGTCCAGTTCTTCCATCCTAGGGAGAGAAAAACAGAAACTGCGGGAGATCACGAGACAACCAGTCCAATCTCCAACCCGATTGCACCCTCTGCTCGCGAAACATCTTTTCGACTTGACAGAGTTCTCTTCCCTTCCTCCACAGATCCAACCCCCCATTCTCTCTTGGATTTTCCATTTATCCGAGTTCCATGGTGTAACCGTGGGAACTGTTTTTTCCAACTAACTCGAGATCTTGATTTCACATTTTTACTTTTACCATCATTGTTACTCATGAAACTAATTCACAAATGAAATTTTATCAATGTGAAATGTAATTTTGTTCTAATAATCTAACTAGAAATAAACATGCAGTCTTAATTCATTTTAAACAAAATAGTCTAACCATTTGTTCCACTAAACCAATGGTTACAAGTATATATATATGTGAATGAGATGTTTCATTTCATTACCATTTTGAGAGTTATGTTTAGCGTAAAAATATTAGCACGATTAGTTGTAGTTATACTAATCTTTCCATCAAAAGAGAAGGAATGTGAATTATTTGTGTAAATTAATTCACCCACATTCCCTTTGACCCACAAGAGTGTTTGACTTCATTTAAAAAAAAACCAGCAACTTGTAATTTGGCTAATATGTTTTAAAAATATGGTGTGAAAGAAATTTTTTAATACAAAATAAAGTATTATTATTTATCAAAATTATATATATATATATATATATATATATATATATATATATATATATATATATATATATAATAATAAAAAAAGTTTATTTCTATTTTATCATGGATATTTAATTTGTAAATAAAATTTGTTACAATATTATGGGTCAATAATATGACTTTATTAATACCACATGTCCAAATAACTATAAGTTATTTCATATGACAATTGTCCTTTATGCCGTTTTTTTTAATTAATTAATATAATTAAATTGACAAAAAAATACATAATTATTTTGGAGATAAATCTCAACTTTTTATTTGTGAATAGTATTAAGAATTTTCTAAAATATTTAGAAAAAGTTAAAACTCCACCATCCACTTAATAATTACATGATAGGTGCGTTTATTTTGAAATATAAATTCTAAATTTTAATTTAATTATTAATAATTATTAGGTGGATGGTAGAGATTTAACCTCGACTAAATATTTTAGAATATTATAAATTTTAATTTTAGTTATTAATAATTATTAAGTGAATGGTAGAGATTTAACTTCCACTATATTTACCCTCCATGAAATATTTGTGGTATTATTAAACCATGGTATTGTACTGGACTTATTATTATTAGTGATAAAAAATAATTAATATATAAGTTAAACACACACACAAACATATATATTGTTAAAAAATTATGTAACAATATTCTTAACCATAAAGATTCATCTTCACTTTATTAATATTCATAACCATAGAAATTCATCTCCATTTTAACATGGATATTCTTAATTTATAAATATACTTTGTTACAATATCATGAGTCAATAGTAAGTCTTATTAATGGAACATGCCTAGATAAACATAATTCATTTCATATGACACTTGTTCATATGACCATTTTTCTAATTAATCAATATAATTAAAATGACAAAGAGGACATAACTATTTTGGAGATTAATCTCAACCTTTTATTTGTGAATAATTTAAAATATTTAGTGGAGGTTAAATCTAAAATAGTTATCTCCTTAGTTTTTTAATTAAAAAAAATGTCATATGAATAGTGTGTTATGCAAACATAAATTATGGCTTTTTTGTGCATGTGGTATTAGCAAGTCTAACTTATACAAAATGATCTCTTTTTTTCAGAGTAAATTTTTGGTTAAATATAAACCAGTTGTATTTTTTTCATGCTGAAAAATTTTTTGGTTAATCAAAATTTTAGAGAAACTTCAGTTTAAGTTGTTTAATTTGGAGAATTCAAGTGCCCTATTAATTTTTAAGCATACTGAATAGATTTATGTATTCAAAAATATATTTTAAATAACAAAAAATCACAATATTACTTGAGTTTGTATCCAAAATTTTAGTTAAAAACAAAAATGAAAATTTGGTAGCTTCTCCCATTCCAAAATAAAATAGTTTGTATGCAAGGCAATATTTTCACAGGGTTACACCCAAATTTTCCCAGAGATAATTATAACAACGAACATTCAAGTGCACATGACTCCCATGATTTCATTTCTCTGCTTTCATGCTACCTGTACTGCAGAATGTGCAATGCTTGTGAGTTGCCTGCATTGAGACGATGCAACCTGTGTGATGGAATCGTTCTCAGATTAGCAATATTTTCATGATCATCAGGTCTCCCCAGCTGATATTTTATAAGGAGCAGAACGTACCCTTATACCAACTCACTCATCTCATCTTATTTGCCCTAATTTTGCAATGGCAGTTTCAAGGATATCATGGCACTGTGTGTTTGTAGCAGGCCTAATTCTGATGGGATATTTTTCATGATTATGGGATTGTGGTTGGGGCTGCAATAAAGCCGAGCGCATGTTTCAAGACAATATTCCAGTTTGGAGACTCGTTGTCGGACACCGGGAACGCTGCCAGAGCTTTCCCTGAAAAATATGGATCCATATTACTGGGTTCTCCTTATAATTCAAGGAATTCATCTTATGGCCAGACATACTTTGGCAGACCTTCTGGTCGGCTATCAGATGGCAGGTTACTAGTCGATTTTCTAGGTAAGTCTAAACCCTTTTGGATTTGTATACGCGAAGTTAATTTAGATTTTGATAACATAGATTTAGACCAATTAATTAAATTTCATGTTGTTTTTGAATTCCTGGGACATTGTGTAGCTCAATCCATGAAAATAGCATTTCTGGAGCCATATCTGAGGAGGGCATCAGCAAATTTCAGTCAGGGAGTGGACTTTTTCTGTAGCTGAAGCCACTGCCAGCAATAGCTCCTTCATGGCTACCAATGGTATCGCCACCAGCCATCCCGTTAGTCTAGAAGTACAATACGGGTGGTATAAGAATCTCTCCCAAGCTGTTTCTGCAGGTATATCTATAAATTTACTACTATTGAGCACTTTGGATTTGCATGTACTTTTTGTTTGAATTTTTTTTTCGATTTTTGTTATTCACTCTATGTTTCATGTATCAGCCTCCCAAGTGCCAGGAAGTGCCATGGCTGCTAGGCTTCCTAGCGTGGATGCAATGAAAAATGGGCTGTATGTGATCGGACCAATTGGTCACAACGACTACTATTATGCACTTTCACAGGGTGGGAAAACAATACAACAAGTAACAGACCTCATTGTGCCCAATGTTGTTCGCTCCATACTAGACATGATAGAGGTATATATATGGTGAATTATGTTTGGAATTTTCAGCTTATATTGGTGTTAATGGTTAGAGATGAAAGTAATATAAGAAAAATAATGATAAAAACCTATTTATTAATGTTATACATAAGTCATGTTTACCCAGTTTTGCTGGAAGGATGGGTTTTTATTTATTTTTGGTTTGCTTGGTAGTGTAGGGTTTATTGGGATAAGAGGTATTTAAGTCATTTAAGTCTTTAACACCAATCCTTATCATGACTGGATTTTTTTTGCTTTTTTCGAGAATTGAAACGAGTGGCGATTTTTTTTTGCCTTCCGGAAAATTAGAACATATGACATTTTCATCGCTAGTGTCTTAACATCACATTCTTCACAGTCAAACCAAACCCCATTGGCCACTAGTTCTAATCTTAAAAATAAAAATAATATACATAAATCATATATGTCATGATGTTATAGGAGAAAATTTCAATAAGATAAAAAAACTAACAAAGACAGTAAATTTTACTTGAGGTGTTTCTTTTAAGTCATAAAATAATAGTAAATTGATTTGAATTCAAAGTTTCTTTCTTGCTCTTCACTTGCAGGGCCTTTACAAAAAATGGAGCAAGAAACTTTCTTCTGATAGGCAACGCCCCTGGAGGCTGCTCTCCTATTTTTCCTCACAGAATTCAATGGAAGCAAGGACAACAATGGATGTTTGGTAGAATACAACACGATCTACCAGCAACACAGAGTGATCCTTAAGAGAGAAGTGAAGGCCATTAGATTCCTTTATGCAGATTCTCAGATCATCTTTGCAGACTACTTTGATGCATACATGAACATTCTCACCGGTCATGAAAAATACGGTAACCTATTCTCATCAGTCTGGACATCTTTCGTTAAGTTAGGACTTGCACTAAATTTATCTTAGTTTGTAATGTAGATTGTAGCTAAAATAAATTTAGTTTGTAACGTAGATTGTGAGAATATTTTAAAATTTGATTGATGAATTGAATTGTGATTTACACTATAAAGTTTGTAGTTTGTAATGTAGATTGTGAGAATATTTTAAAATTTGATAGATAAATTGAATTTTGACACTACAATTTGAGAATATTTTAAAATTTGATAGATGAATTAAAGTCATATCAAATATTTTGAAATCAATAATTTTAATTTTTTAATTAAAAAATAAAATGAAATAAAACAATAAGATGCTTACTCTATCTTATTAATCAATAAGAATGATTAATATTATTCTGTTTTATGTCAAAACTTACCTATAACTTCACTGGACCTAGGAACTAGTTTTCTGCAAATGGAAAAAAATATTAACCCTTTTTCCTTAGCTTTACTTGAAAAAAAACAGTTAATAATATTAATAAAAAAAAAGTGTAGTGTATTTTTTTCACTACTAGGTAATAAAAATGAAATTAGAAAAAGCTAGTGCACCTTTTTTTCACTCTTATATATATATTTATCTATTTAAAATATATGGTCAGATATATAAATGAATTTAAATTTAGACATAGATTTTGTTATTTGAGTAATTTTAATTAAATTTTTAACATAAATCATTAAAATGTTATTGAAAATAAAAAAATACAAAAAAGTTTAGATTTAGTTGGAAAACTTAAAAATATAAAGTGGACTTAGTATAAAAAAGCTTAGACTTAGCTCATAAAAAAGCATAATCTAAATATTTCAAGTTTTTTGTCTTTTTTTCTATCAATATTGTAAAACAATTCTAATGAAGTTACATTTTTTTAAATATATAAACAAATGTAAATCTTAAAAAACATATAAATAAATACAATTTAATTTCTCAAAATCTCTAATAAAATATAAACAAATAAAATTCAATAATATAATATTAATATATATAATTTAATTTTATATTATAATATTTATAGTAAAAATTAAAATTAATACCATATTTAAATAAAATTAATTCACATCTGTATTTATTTCAAATTATTATATAAATTCTTTTCATATGTAAATAAATAATGCCTTCACATATACTATTTATATATATATATATATATATATATATATATATATATATATATATATATATATATATATATGATAATTTTGTATATACTAAAAATTAATTCTTAATTAATCATAATTTTATATAATTTTAGTAAAATTATTTATCAAAGTATAATATTTTATGAAAAAAAATACTTATATATCAAATAAAATATATATCTAAATATATTAAATTAAATTGAATTAAATAATAATTTTATATATAACTAAAATCATTTTTTAAGCTGATATAAAATGTAAATTTACTTTGATATTATATAATATTTAATAAAACTATTATAAACTTAATTATTTTTTATTAGATTATATATTAAATTATAATGATAAAAAATCTATTTATATATTTAATTAAAAAGTTTTTATGAAATTAAAATAAATTTATTAAATAGTATTAAATTAGATGAAATTTATTTAAATATAAATATTTAAAAAAAAATACAAAATCTAAAATATATTCTTACTATTACAGTAATTCTTCATATATACTTTTAAACATTAGTCGATTATTTAGTCAAATTAGTCACACCATCATTTCTAAAAGCCTGGATTATAGATTTCAAAAATATCTAGAAAATATGATGGGTATGATTAATAAACTTTAGTTAACTTTTTTTAATGATTATTGCATTATGGTTGGATTATAAATTTCAAAATTTTTTAGAAAATATGATAGGTATATTAATAAACTTTAGTTAATTTTTTTAATAATTATTTCATATATATTTTTAAACATTTCGTAGTTATTTAGTCAAATTAGTCACACCATCATTTCTAAACCTTGTAGATTTCAAAATATCTAGAAAATATGATGGGTATATTAATAAACTTTAGTTAACTTTTTCTAATCGTTATTACATTATGGTTGGATTATAGATTTCAAAATTTTTAGAAAAATATGACAAGCATATTAATAAACTTTACTTAATTTTTTTTAATAATTATTAAATTGTGATGGGTTGGTTTGGTCCTCACAAATCCAAGGTTTATTCCAAACAAAACAAAGCTAAACAAAACAAAGCTATATACTGACTCTTCCTTGATTCCTACTGACTACTCTTCCTTGATTCCTACGGACTCTAACCGGAATATATATAAACTATACATTGATGATAATGAATATATATAAACTATACATTGATATAATACTCAAATTCAGCACTTTGAAGGATTCTTAAAGTATTAATAGATTTGTTGTAAAATAATTATTGTATTGCAGGATTGAAGGACATAGCTTCTGCATGTTGTGGTGCAGCAGGAGTGACATACAACTATGATCCAGCAATACCATGCAGCAAGCCTGGGTCCATAACATGCAACAGCACAGACCATCACATCTACTGGGATGAGATTAATTTCACAGAGGCCTTCAACAACATTAGCGCTACAAAGTTCACCTCTGGACAATATTTGAATCCCGCCATTCAGCTCTACTGCCAACTCTAGCATTCCCTTCTCTCAGTTTGAGCAGCCTACTGGGATCATAACATAACATGTAAGAGTGTGCGGATGAAGATGCTCGTATCTCTCTCATATGTAAACTTGGATTTTTGGAACAAATAATCTAAACAATAAACTTGCAGTATTTATGTGTTGAGCAAAGGGCAAGTTCATCATTCTACACATGTTATATACACAACATTATTTACTTGCCAATATTTTTTATTTTTTTAGATATTGAATTGAAATGTATAAGAATTCGACATAACAACATCATAACCTCTAATTTTGATAGGTAAAGTTTATGAATTTATCTATAAAATATAAATTCCACGATCATATATCAAAATTTTAATAAAAAAAATCAAATTTAGATAAATAAAATTATTAATAATTTTGGTTTTTTTTTCAATTAAATTTAATTCATGTAAACTATTTATTCTATATAGTTATAACCATTGAAATATTTATGTGTCATTTGTAATGTTGAGAATTTGTAATGCTACTCAAAACCAAAAACTGTTTCAAAACTTCTAATTTTGTCAATTGGATCTGTATACTAAAAAAAATTATTATCAAATTGTTAAATCTAGCTCATCTATATTTTTTTATTTTTTTAAAGAATAAAAATTATGAAAGCTCTCTTTCCAATGCCTATAGTAACGATTAATAATTTTATAAATCAATTTAGTTAAATTATATTACAATATCAAAAAAAAATTTACACTCTTGGAATAATTTAATTCCCCTAAAAATAATTTTCCTTCTCAATCTCTCCCCATGAAATTCCAATGCAAAAACTTGATAAGTAATCCCACTCAAAATAACTAATCTACATTTATAAATATTATCATATTAAAGTTCCACCAATTATATAAGGAGCCCAAGGCGACAATTTCATCAGGAAAATATTTTTCACCATAATCATATTGTTTTTTGGGCTGCAAAATCTGAATTTTATAGTGCTTCAATATTGTAATTTTGAAGCTAGAAATGGATTTACCACCATCAAAAAACTAGAGGGGACCCAAAATAGTTAGAAATGGAAATAATTAAAAATAGATTTACCACCATAAAAAAAACTCCACATGACCCCAAATTCCATAGTTTGAAAATTGTAACCAAGATTTCCCAAAATTTTTACCAAATTTATTCAAAATCGTGCAAGAAAATCCAACATTTTTCTACGTTATTAGCTAGTTAGAATATGAGTTTATATAATAAATCTTCATGGTCAAAATGCATTTCGAAGTTCAGCCATAGTTTGAATATGGTCAAATGAGGTCGATTTCGTATCATCCTCCAAAAGAGAGAATCTATGTTAATTGTTCCTTTGATGCTTTGTACATAAAGTATGTTAATCGGCAATTGCACCAAGAGGTGTAAAGGAACATTGATAAGAGTGTGGAGAATGTGGAAATCAATAATAAGAGCTTGTTGTTGTTGTTGGAGGTGAATGTTGAAAAAGTTGATGTTGTGAATATTGCTATCATGATTGTAGTTGCCTCAATGGTGATGTTCTAGTGATGCAACATATCATTCTTATGAATGTTGTTTCTTACCATGTGGCATCATAACAAATGGTTTTATCTTAAATTCACAAACTTGGGGATGAACTTGTGCAAATATGAAATTTTCCAAAATTCCCAAAAAATGTTTTGTAAAGGTAGAATGCATATATGTCTCGTGACAATTTTATTTGTTATTAAAACATTTTTTGTGATGGGAATTGTATGACTTTGATGATTTTCATGTGATAAGATAGTGTGCATTATTTGTATAACAATATTTATTGTAGAGCTTGAAGAACATATGACAATATACAAAGACAAAAAATTAAAACGTTTTTGTGATGGGAATTGTATGACTTTGATGATTGTCATGTGATGAGATAGTGTGCATTATTTGTATAAACAATATTTATTGTATAGCTTGAAGAACATATGACAATATACAAAGACAAAAAAATTAAAGAAACATAACAGAAGAGAGTGAAAACTAGTAAACGTGTATGTAAGTATGGTAGGGTTCTTATAAGATATGGCTAACCAAGAAAAAAGTTACAAAAAAACACATAATGATTGTTATCAAAACGAAGATACACGAGTGGAATGCAAAATATGTGGTTCAAGTCTATGAAGTATAAGTTATGCAAAGTGAAGGAAAAATGCAAGAAAACATGATTTTTCATTGTAAATGTAATTTTTGACAAGAAAAACCATGTCATGTCATTAGTAAATATAGGGCTAATGAGTGGCATCTACAACGGTATTTGAGATCGAGTTTTGGGACATGATTGAGATCGCGTGTTTGTCAATCTATTTGAATATGCCTCATTGCATCCATTTCATGGTATGGATGAGGAAATGCATGAAAGTCTTAATCCTGGAAAGTAGATGGAGAGTCATATGCATGTGGTATTAAAGCAAACTAGGAGAGCGTAAAAATATTGTTTGTATATCTAGAAGAGAAACCTCTTCTTTATTTATTTCATGAAAAAATTTTATAGAGCATGGAGACATATAGCATATTCATATGTTTTTTTTCAAGACGAGGGAGAAGCTTATAAGTCGAGATTCGAAATTCTCTAAATGAAAGGGAAAACATGGAAGCAAAGTAGTAGCAACCAATGAAAATAAAAGTACCTTATAAGAATAACGGATCAATAAGTATACAAAGTTAAATTTTTTTTGAATGAGAGAGCGGATGAAATATTTTGAAGTGAAATGCAAATGAAGTCGATTTACTCGGTAAGAGAATGTCTTCATAGAGTTTGTTGCATAGATTTAGAGGCAAGGTATGCTTCCTCGTGGTATATGCATTTGACATAAGGATTTTCTTGCATGCATGAGTAATAAGAGATGTAAAAAGTTAGAGAGATGAAAATATTGCACAATGATCTAACTCTATATATGGCTCTGAATGTCCGCTCTTGGTGATCAATATTGCCGGTGTCAAATGTTTCCTTTTGTAAGTTCATGCCTTGTGATTTATGAATTGTCAAGCCGTGTGTCATGCAAAGGGGAAATTGTGTACAAGAGCTCATTGTTATGAGGGGATTGGCACATACTTTGGATTTGAAGAATCCTATGGTTGAAATTTGTAGTGAATGAAATCGATAACAACAAATGATGGAACCTCGGGGGGACTTAGACTCAATTGCATATAAAATAACAACTTCTTTTCCAAGTGCTCCATAAGTCACTTGTTAAAAATGATTTGTTGTCCAATACATAGGAGTAATTTTTGCATCAAGTTGTTCATCTTCTTGAGTAGCGAAAGGAAATTGTTTCCTTTTCTCGACATAGGAACATGCAATTGACATGTTCAAATCTTTAAGAATTTTTTTATTGTGTAGTGTGGCATATTCATTAGTTTCATGATGATGCACTGAATTTTGAAAATGGTTGTTGATCATTATGTGAAGGAAGGATTTTGTATGTGTCTTGAGAAGTTTCCAATTATCCATTGTAGGGGTTGCATTATGAAGGTTGGAGAGGAGATAACGTAACAAAATCTATTCGAGGGATGACACCTTCTTGTCGGGAAGATAGTTAAGAGTGTGAGCATTGTATTGAAGCTTGGTCAAAGTGCATTTCCACGACATGTGCCCACATACATTAGTGTATCTTTCACGGTGGAAATTTCCCGAGGTCACCTACAAGCATTACAGAGAGACCATCAGAATGGGGTGTTTCGATTGAACGTGAGTGGTTCTCTCAATCGTTCATTTATTTAAGCTACCATTATAGGGCTAATGAATCTCATCTCATCAATGAGAATGTATTTGACATGCCAAAGTTGTTCTTGGAGATTTAGAAGGAAACTGGCCTTCCAAATGGTGCTTAAAGGAGACAAAGATGTGAAGGCTAGTGTGTCTTGTTAATGCATTTATGTGGAAGACTACAAAACTCTGTTGGAGTAAGCAAGAGTAGAGGGATTTCTCTATCGGAAAAGTTGGATAGGAATGTATCCTTGACACAACCAATTATCAAATACTTTCATGTCCCAATAATGCCTTGGATGATCATCTTTAACGTTGTGGTGGAAGCATTGCTTGAAAAGTGGGACCTAAGAATGATATTGAAAGACATGCTTTGGGCTAGGGTGAAAGAGGAGGCAAGGGAGCGTGGATTTGGATAGGGGAGATGGCAGAGATGTGTGGAAGATCATTTTAATTCTATGAAGTGACTAGTTGTCTCTTGCAATTTTGAAGGGATAAGAGTATGGGAATAATTATGGTTTGCATCAAAGTCACCATGGCCAACCATTTCAAGGTCATTAAGGAGGATGGTGTTACCTAGGTGGAGTTGAGAAAGGAATTCCATTCTTCCATGTCCATGGAGTGGTGGGGCTATATTTCGGAATAGATTCATCACTAGAGTCAATAAGTAGTGGTTCTTCAAGTGCACGATGGACATGTAATACACGATATGTGTTCTTTATTTTGCTACTAGTGTATAACAATATCCATGGCGGTTTCACCAATTTCATCGAGTATTTTTGCAAAAAGGGTAGTAAAATAGCAGCTCACTCCAACAAAAGTCTACATAGCAATCTGCATCATGAGATGGGATGGAACTATACCAAGGCAAGACATGTACGACCATGGTGGGGCGGATATGCTTCTACAAATGTTTTTTTTCTAGTGAGAGGAGAATGAACATGATCATGCAACCTCAATAAGATACTAATGACTCAAGTGAAGGAGGTCTTTGCATGTAGGAAGTGATGAAAGGTGTTTATAGAAGTTGACTCATCCAATATATGTGAAACACATTTGAAAACAATTTTCGTTACATTTAGGGAGACAAAAGAACAACTACATTGTGTTAGGGGGAGATTTAGGAGCATGTGGCATGTATCTTGTGCACCAATGTCCTTATCAACAATCTTTTCGATTAGGATTTTCAGGACGATAGTGATAGTAGGGGCATCGATAAGAGAACTTTGTGCAAGGCGTGAGAGAATCTCGTGGTAATTTTCGGACTTTGTCTATACTTTTGCGGCATGTTTGGAAATGTAGTTTAAGACAATATGACCCTGAGAGGACAAATTAGAAATCAAGGTTGGCCCTAAAAATAGTAAGCATGTAAAGGTTTTGGTTGTTAATCCTATCATCATTTCTAGTAAGACCATAATTTTTTTTCAGCTAGAAGCATCGATGTGCATAGAAGAGGATTTGTGTAACTCCTAGGGGACTCCATATCAGTAAAGATTCAATAGTATTTTTTTGTGAAGACATGTAGATGAATGAAAATTTGTGTGGCGTTAGACAAATTTTGAAAATCTCCTCATAGACTTGGAGCTCGTTAGAATCAAGGATATCAATTGTTGCAATTAGGAAAGGATCACAAAGTGTCGATCAATGTATTCCTTGCTTTCTATGATGGAGGGCTCAAGAGTTCCAGAAAGTAATGTATGTATCAAAGAAAGAATTGACATCAACAAAGTTGGATTTGTTGGTCCAGTTGAGGTTGTCCATATCAAGTGCATTTTCTAACCATAGGAAATCATGTATATGTGCGGACCCTCTATCTTGCCATTCATGCTCGGGCCAACTACAAGAGAGAAAGTAAGAGTTATGCATTCAAGCATAGTACATAAAGTATGGAAGATAATTAATGGTATATTAATACCGCACCAATAGTAATTTATATGGAATCCTTATAGTAGGACCTCCTCTTGGAATATTGTGAACATGTAATGGATGTATTAAGATGCACGAAGTGGGTTTGCAACAATGTTTTGGATTCTCCAATGAGGTTGATCATGAGCATGGGATGGAGGACCATAAGGCATGGCCATGCACAAGTCATTCCATTTGGTATCAGTTGCATTTAATGTGAAGAAGAAGGTAGGGTTGCCTTGTTGAATGATCATGTCAATGAGATCCCCTCTAGCCTAGGTCCAAAAAAGAGGCTTCCTCAAAGGGATGAGCGAAGCACATAACTCTGGTATAGAATTGTCAAAGGAGGAAAACAGATTGAAGGTGGTGGCAAAGGTATGCAACAATTGTCGGCTAACTATCTTTTAATGAATAAAAAAAGATGTTGCACTGGATATGATGGCAGATGATAAGGTTGTATAGGTAATAGAAAAATTTGGAATGTTGTCCAAATCTACTATCATGGTATTGCATTAGGTGTAAAGAGTATTCTTGCATTTCACCTTTGTCAACTCTTGGTTGGTTTATCATGGTAGAACCTATGGGGAAGAGGGCAGGGGAAGTCCATGGAGAAGAGACCCTCAATTTTGTATTCATTGAGTGTCTACAGAGGCCAACAATGGGCCATTGAAGTGAATGGGTGTGTGTGGAATTGGAAGATTCCATGTAGGCTAATATTTCATCAACCTTGATATGGGTATTTGGCAGTGTTAATATAAAAGAGGATGGTTGAAGGTTAGATGGGCAAGGGTGGATGTTAGTGTAAATTTCTCCTGCAAGTGAGCAAAAATACCTTACTTAAGTTACATGTGACTTATAACCCTAAAAAAAATTGGTTGTGTCTATGCTTCGAGATATGCAACAAAATGTTAGAGAAAAACCCCAAAGAAAATAGATCATGCAAATAGAAACATGTATAACAATAGAAAATCAGAGTGTAATAACCAAATGGAGGACTCAAATAAATGATAATTTTATTAATGAATACACCTGGTGAGGAGAAATTATAGAATGGTTCCGTGGTTCTCTCTCTGTGGGATGGGTCCTTTTTTGTCCTTGTGCTTAAGCAATGTGCTTTCTCTCTCAATTTGCAATGGGAAGAAAATATAAGGTGCTTTAACTCAAGTGGGAGCTCAAATGCTATGAGACGATAATGAGGATGATGAAAATGGTCATTGTGAAGAATGGAGAGAAAAGCCCCTATTTATAACATAATATATGGAATAGATTGAGAATTACAAAATAATAAAATATTATTGACTAAATCAAAATCTAGTCGTTGTGGATATTTTATTATATTTTTTTAGAGGAAAAAGATATTAAAAAATTGTCAAATATATTTATTTAGAAAATGGTTGAAGAAATTAACAAATAAAAATTATTTATTAATCAATTTGTGAGAATTAAGAAATAAATAATTATTAAATAATGGTTTAATAATGATCTCATAAGGAAAATAGGGGGCAAATAAATAATAATAAATAAATAATGGTTTATTTAATTATTATAAGGTGATTAAGTGAAAAAATGATAAGAATTAATTATGAAATAATTATTTAATAATTATTTTCTAGATAATATTAAATAAATAATGATTTATTTAATTATTCTCATGGGGTTTTTTGGATTTTTAATGAGAAATAATTTAGAAAAAATGGTTTACTAAAATATTTCATATGGTGAAAAGTGGGTTTTACCATGGTAAAATTAATCCTACATGGTTTATTTTGATCCATCTAGTAAGGAATGACTAGGTGAACAATTTTTGTGTGATAACGATTTCCCCCCAAATGTAAGAGTGTCAGGAGAAAATCATATGACCGAAATGCGTTGTATCTTGCACTTTAACGAGGCAACGGAGAGAGAGAGAGAGAGAGAGATAGAGAGAGAGAGAGCATTGAGGTGATGCAAGGAAGGATTGATATTGGAGGGGTGAGACCTACTTATCTAATAGAATTCTCTTTTTCTTAGTATGTACATAATCTCAAATGAGGCGGGGGAGGCATACCCATACTCGTAGAGATAATCGAGTACAAATAATAACAAGGTGCCCAACAATGTGGGTATGGGAAAAAAAAGTACATGATACATGATATGCATGCATCAATGGGCCATAAAGTGATACAATTATAAAATGAGTACCATATACATAATATTCCTAAAAAATAGAGGCTAGGGCTCGATACAATAACATATGTTGATTTGAGTACATGAGACATAATGCCCCCCCAAAATGAGAGGGGGGAAAGATCACAACCAGAAGAAGCCTTACTAAATAGGAAAGGGCTCGAAGATGTGAATGTAATATACTGAAAGGAGACATGGATGTTGTGGGCACGCAAGTGGTAGAAAGCGAGCGATCAAATCTATAGAACTACATCCGAGGCTTGATCATGATCTGCAGGTCATCCGGGCATGTTGGGGGCTACTTGAAGGAACACCTCTAATGAGGTGCTGAAACATATCACACACACCCATGAAATGATAGTAAAATTGTTGGATTACTAGACCATCAAGTGTAAGATTCTCGATCGTGCGATAATGACCCCTAGAGTCTAGCATGCGAGAAACAACCAAGTCAAAGGAAATGATGATTCCCTTTGCTTGACACAAGGCATCGAACAATGATTAAGGATGGAGCTAAGGTACACCACCCTCTAAACCACTCTCTTGGAATAAAAGTGTTGTAGTCGACAAAAGAAGGCTCGCCAAAGTTGAGGCAATGAGGATACCTCAACAAAGGAATGAGGATCATAGTAATGTGAGCAATTTCAAAGTTGATGGAAAAATATATTGGACATCCACTCATATACGAGGTAATCTTGAGTATACTTAGCCTTGAAGAGGAAAGGAGATCTACACATTTTTCCATGTAAAATTTATCTCAAGTAGATGCAAATGATTGTCTTCTTTATCATGGTTCACAATTAAATTTAGTGTTATGCAAGTTGATATAAAATCCTAGATTGGAGGTGCAAGACCATCACCAAACTTATCTTATGGGATGGATAAGTCAATATATGGAAAAAAAATTGAGTCACCAAGAAATGAAAGCTATAATTTACTATTAACATAAATGACATTGATGAGGTAGTTGTAACTATAATACCACTAGTTTTATGTTTCGTTATAATATTTGGGAACCCGTGTATCTACATACAAAATATTGTCTTTACACTAATGGAAAAACTAGTATTGCTTGGAAAAGGATGGGATTTTCAATGCTAACAAAGTTCAATTAAGCTCTCATTATTAATTTCACACTAGGAAAAAAATTTCGTATTATTATTCATAGGAGAGAATTAGCGATATGAAGGTGAAATTGGAGGTCAAGGAATTTTTAGAAGTTTGTAATAAGAAGATGAAAAAGCATCTATAATAAATTTTTGAAGCATACAAGGAAGTGTCTCAATAACCTAAAAGGGCTTCCACCAAAGAGGAAGGTTCAATATAAAATATAGTTGCTACCTAAACCTCCATTTCTTAACATTGGATTACAATATTTTTTAATCATTGTTGGAAGTAGATGAAATAAATATATGGTTGCAAATCTTGTTGGATCGAGGAATAATAGGGCCAAGAACTTCACCTTGCAATTAACCAATCATCATTGTGCCAAAAAGGATGGAAGTTGAATAATGTATATTGACTATAGTGTGTTCATCAATATCACCATTAAGAACTGATATCTATTGACATAGATTAATTATTTCTATATCAACTAAAACATGAAAGTTACTCCACCAATTTGAACTTGAAATCACAAACCAACATATAGGAATGAAAGAAGAAGTGACATGGAATATTTCCTTCAAGACATAATAAGGTCTTTATGAAGGGTTAGTTATGCCTTTTATTTTATGTAATGCATTGTCCATTTTTTATGCATTTGATGAATAATGTAATTCATACATTTATTGATTATTTCATAATTGTATAGTTGGATGATATATTAATCTTCAATTGAAGAACATGTTTATCATTTGATGCAAATACTAAAAGAAAATTTGTTAGCAAGCATTAAGAAGCTTGAATTTTCTACACAAATATTGGTTTTACCTTAGACATGTGATTGGTGGAGTTGAATTTAATATTGATGTAGCATTGATTGATTTTGTAAGGAAATGACCCATAACTACTAGTACAAAAAATGTGAGTAAATTCCTTTAGGGAAGAAAATTTGTTTTGAGGAAGTTCATTGAGTTATTCCCTACGTTTTCTTCGTGTAGTGGCATTAAATGGGTGGATTTTCTTCAATGAAAACAAAATGAGGGGTCTTTTGAAGTATTATAAGTGAAGGTATGTGTGGAACTAGTTTTGGAAACACCTAGTTTGTAAAAAGAAAATTAAAATAGAAATAGATGTAGGTATGCATGTCAAGAACTTTTTGTTATGAAGGCGATGAAGATCAACTAGTTATTAGTCTAAATCATTTCACATATTTTTTTGAAATATCCACATACAATCAATAACTCTATGTGTTATTGCAACTAAACTCTTCAAATATTTCAAAAGTTATACCAAATCGCAACATGAAAAGAATTGCAAGTATGGTATTTCTATAGTAATTTCATCTTCAAATCAATTATAAGAAAGGTGCAACTAATAAGGTAGTAGGTATGCTTTTTATACCATCCATGCAAAAATTTCTAATTGTGGGTATGATATTGAATCTTAAAGTGCTCAATGATGGATTTTATGAGAAGAGTATAAGAGATGATTATTTTAAGTATGCATATCTCTAAAAGAAAAAAAGAAAAAAAAATTATTGAGCTTAGAGAATGAGTACTACTTCCAATATGGAATATCATAAAAAAAATGGTTAAGCTTTACATCTCATGGAATGCTTAAATTCAACTCATGAGAGATTCCCTATGCTTTATGAATTATTGGATAGTGTTTGAAAAATTTATGATAAATATATAGAGGTATGTTTATTAGTTGAAGACGCAAGACATGTTTTTTACGTTTGTATGTATGTATCTGTTATTTAGTATTGGAAAAGACAAAAATTTAGTAAAATTGTGCTTTATATGCCTATATTAGTTCCCATAGACCATGGGAGAGTATATTTATGAATTTCATTAAATAAATGCTAATAATGAGGCAAGGAAATCATTATTTATTTGTATTTGTGGATTTAATCAACAAATTATGTGTGTTCATTGCCTACTAAAGAAGACCATTGAAGTTCAATAAGCAATTGAATTATTCTTTATTAATGTATGAAGACATTTTGGAATACCTACATTGATTTTAGTTGATTTGAGACTCCAAATTTTTTGGGCACTTTGGAAAACATTATGGAAAAGACACTAAGTTAAATCCATGTAAAACCTTCCATCCTCAAATAGATGAGCAAAATAGAAGTCGAACAAATTTGTGGTGTAGTTATTGAGAGACTAGAATAGGAAGCATGTAATGACATGTGATGAGAAATTGGCTTATATGCAACATGCTTATAAGATGGTGGTATATATACTTCCACCCAAAATCCCCTTTTGAAGTTTTTTCACATGATTTTCCACCATAGTCCATTATTAAGGATAGTGACCAAAAGGATAAAATTTTAACACTAGATAGATCTCGTTTTTGGAACTCATTGTGGCTTTCCATGGATCAAAGAGCCTATATTAAGTTGAATCCGAGTAAAATTGATATTATGTTTTCAGTTGAAACTTAGGAGCATGAAGAATCTAAAATCCATTACTTAAAAGAATTTTTACTTGTGGTTGATATGGAACAATATATCCTACCACAAAGGGGTTGGAGGCATATCTTGTTACATAAAATAGACCATTTTCCTCACATTAGGCTTCACTAGAAAGAAATATTTTATAAGTACATTTGGATGGATATTCCAAGTATTAATGTTAATAAAATTAATATACCAATTTGTTATTACATGTCTATTAATTCTACCTTTATAATAAAAACAATATATATAAAAATTTCCCTTACAATGGCTTAGAATAAGATATTTATAATTTGATAAATGAAGGTAGTATCCTCTTTCAAGGAGATTTTAATGTTATAATAACAATTAATCAAGATATTTTTTAAAGTAATGCTCCCAAACCTAATCCTCTATTATTAGATAAGGACCTTATTTTAGCTAGTGATCAATACAAAATAAAATCTAAATAATTGGTCGAAAATTTGTTTGGTATTGAGCTAATCAAGCTCATGAGTTCTCAATATCTAGTAATTTTGAATATTCTAATGAAGTGGTTAAATGAATTATATTCATGGGATTGGTAACAATTTCATAGATTATGTGATATGTAATATCCCCTACAACCAAATAGTAAACCTTTAACACTAACTCTAAACTTTATCATGCAAAAAATACCCCAATGAAGAAAATATATATAAGCCAAAGCACTTGATTTTTTACTAAAATAAAGCTATTATGTTTTTAAGGATTTATGGAAATGAATTAGATATCCTATTAGATAAAGACAATATAAAATACCTCTATCATAATTTTATGAAAACCCTCTCTACTTCCATTACCCTGAGTTCTCTATCAAGTTATTGCATTAAAAAAATAATAATTAACCCTTGGCATGATAAAGAGTAAGATTGCTATAAAATCCCTCATGGATGTTTCTAATGTGTTTTTGAAATCCAATAAGATAAAAAATATACAAATCCATAATTAAATGGGAAAAAATATATAAAGTAAAGAAAAAAAACATTCACCTATCTAAGCTAGATCCTAAGAAATTTTGGAGAAAATTTTGACTTGTAGAAAACTCAAGAAATGGATATGGCTCCCTTGAGGGACTATGATTCCTAGCTAAAAATATTTAGAAATCCTCTAATATACATGGACAACATTCGAATGGTTTCTTAAAGGAGTAAAATTATTCAATACAAGACATAGAGTTTGAGGTTAAGTCACTCACACAAGAAAAATTTAAGGACATGGAAGGATACCAAGGTGAAATATTAAAAAAATGGAGAGACTATCCTCATCCCTCACATTCACGAGATTGTCAATTTAGAAATCAAGTAGTACTTACCTAAACCCTAAACTAAAAGCCTCATTGTACCCATTTTTAAAAGTGGGGACAAAAGCAATCTCTCTAATTATAAGAACATTTTTATTAGCCTCATTTTAGCCAAGTTTTATGGAATTATTTTGAAAATAAAAAATCATCATATGGATAGAAATACATAGAAAAAGATCTAAATGACATGCTATATTTAGGTGTCATATCAACTTAGACTAACATTTTACATTTAGGATCATTGCAAAGGAGTGTCAAAATAATAAACTAATCTCCTATGTTGTTTTGCTTGACTTTAGAAAATATTTTGACACAATGCTTGAGACTGACCTTTATAATAGGTTAAAAGGGTTGAAAGTTTATTTTGAGTTGAGGGCTATTGCAGTAGGGTTGTACGATGAATGATATTTTTTAATTTTAGGAACATTGAGAGTTGCTCAAAAGCGATTAATTGTAATATAGAAGTTAAGAAGGTTGTCCCTTGGCCCCTACCCTTTTTTGGCATATACATTAACATGTTAGAGAATTGTTTGGAAGAAATAGTTGTGTTGGCTTGACTCTCAATGGTATAGTCATCATTCTTCTTCATTACGTCGATTAATTATTCCTATAGTGAGAAGTCCCTATGATATCAACGAGAAACTAAAAAAATATCAAGGATTTTTCTCTATTGGGTGAATGCACTTTTAACACTAACAAAATCAAGGTTATAATAATCAAATCGAAAATTATCTCTTGTTTCAAAGTTTGTACATGACAAAAAAAATATTGGAGGAAGTGACTTCATACAAATATCTTGAAATCAATCTTCATCACAAAGCTTAACTATAACCAAATCATTGAGAAAAGGATAAATGGGGGGTGAAAAGATTATTAATAACTTGAATACAATTATAAATTAAAGGATATATTGACTATGGGATAAGAAGAAACCTCTTTAAGACTCTACATTATCTTGTATGGTTGTGAATTTTGGTATATGTAGATAATCATGGAGAAAGGTAAAGATAATAGAAAATTGTTGTATAACTTACAATCACATAATTAAACAAAATACATTATATCATATCCTCCTCATAGAAACTTAGAAACTAGTCATTTCCCCATTGATAATATGACTATGACTAGTTACCTAATGTACAAGAACAAGATAAAGAACATGGAAGGCAAGATTTTTCCTAAAGATTACTTCAAACTACGTGAGAAATTGTGCCCATGGGGGGGTAGCCTAATTGAGTTCACCTTGTCATGAAGTATCATGTAAATCATGAGATTCAAAGTTCAAATCCCTTGTAGGTCAAACCAACAAAAAATAAAAAATTAAAGAGAAATTATGGTATGTTAATAACTAGAGGATAAAATAAATATTATTAAAAAAATATTATTCATATAAATTTAAGAGGAAATTGTTGTATGATATAGAATTAGATGATAAAATAAAACTAAGATGCTAGCCTAATATCAAATCAAAATTATCTCTATATTTTTAACCAATATAAAGAAGAAAATCAACATTGCTAAAATAAGAACAAAATTCCATGAACTCCATAGTGAAACAAGGCAAAGGCAATATGCAAATCAAAAATTATCTCTATATTTTAACCAATATAAAGAAGAAAATCAACATTGCTAAAATAAGAACAAAAATTCATGAACTCCATAGTGAAATCTCTATATTTTAACCAATATAAAGAAGAAAATCAACATTGCTAAAATAAGAACAAAATTTCATGAACTCCATAGTGAAACAAGGCAATACACAATTCGCAAAATGTAATGGGTTGAAATAATTTGTCATTTATAAGGTACATCTAAAAACACTCTCTCCTATAGTATCATGGATACAAACCACAATAGATTACAATTTCAAAATATTTATTATAATACTAATATTCCTAAGCTTTTTAACTCATCAAAACTATCATGCTCTAGGAATGCTTGTCTTAAAGCTTTTTTTAGCAAAAAATAAATTTCTAATGAAACCAAGTAATTTCTTACATTTCTTAAGGTTAGATAGACCAAATTGAGAAGCACTTACAATTTAGTACATATGAGATTACGTTGTAGTGACAAGTTAGATGGGAAGTTACAATGAAACATTAGATCAAAAATTAACAATAATAATGATAATATCAACTCAATTAAAATAATAAGAAAGATAAAAAGTAATAAAAATAATAGTAAAAATAATAAGTTGATTCAATTTAATTTATTATATTGTAATTTTGTTTTCATTAATATCATTACAAACAATTTATTTAGAGAAAAAATTCATAATATGCATATTACATTAAAGAAATTTAAATAATATTATTCATATTCAATATTATGATATTTCAAAACTTTATGTTTTAAATAATTAACATTTAAAAATTAATACTTATGGACACCTTTAAGATTGAAAGCAAGTTGCGCCGCTCGCGCAACTATCTCCGAGGTGGAGTTACGGTTGCTCGGCTTGGATTCGTCGTTGCGGAGAAGGCGCTCGGGCCCGGCCACGTGTTTCTTCACCCTCACAGACCTCTCTTTGCGTTCTCTAGCGAGGTCTCGCTCTTTGCTCTCTGCTACTGTCGTACTATCGAGTGGTTTTATTACCTGTTTGCCTTGATGTTTTTGTTTTCAGGCAGCGAGTCTTACTGCTGAAATTTGTTCTTCCCGTTGGTTTCATTGCCTCTTTGCGCGGTGTTCGTGGATAGCCCTCGTAGCTGCTCTCTGTGTCCCTAGCAGAGATCTGATCACGCGATCGTTCTCCATGGAGGCCATTGGCGGAGATGCGCCTCTGCTGCCTACGGAGGTGCGGGCGTCCAAATCCTTAGTTGCATCGGGAACAAAGAGACCTCCCTGCGAGGCTGCGAAGAAGTTCGTGAAGAAGATGGATTCAATCCCAACGCAGTAGCTCTTGCAGCAGAAGATGCTTGACGTGCTGCACACTGAGTCCGCGAAAAGAGGTCTCATAGGCCGGTTCACGAGCCCTCGGCCCCTACGCCAAAACTCGGGTTGGTCGACCCAGCGCAGGAAACCTCTCTATTCAAGAAGAGTTAAACAGCTACTTCGTCGGTAAGGGCTGCTTTGTTTTTGTCGTCGAAAACTCAGATGAGTAAAGGATTAATTTTCGAGAAATGGAGAACTTGTTTCCATGGGCCCTCGGGCTTATACCTAAACAAATGGTCGCAGGACTTTGACCCAACTCGGACGTTCCTTCGGCCAATGAGGTTTAGGTTCAGCTACCCTGCCTCTCCAAATGCTTTGGAACCACTGAAACCACGAGATCATAGGAAATGCGTTAGGACATTGCGAGTCAAAGGCGCTGAGGAAGGATCGGTATTCATGTGCACGCACACGTGACTGAAAGTAGATGCAGGAAGAAGGGTTGCCGAAGCAATTCAAACTCCTTTGACAGCTTTGGGTGGACATATGTACAAAGAGTTGGACTATGGCTTGTTGCCTTTTAAATACGGTGCTTGCCATGGCCACAGCCACTTTGCTTAAACAACGCAAAGAAGGCGGAGGAGCAAGGTTGACAAACAAAATGGGGACCAATGGATCTTAGTGCAGAAAAACGCAAACACAAAAAAAGGTTCAGGAAAAGGCAATAAGAATGGAGAAACCAGCAGACCCAAAAGAAATCAAGAAGAGGACGCAAATCCAAATGGTATAGAAAGTGAACAGCAGATCCACCAAGTTAACTCAACGCAGGAGAATGAGGAGCAAGAAGAAACTACACCTCCAATCAAAGAGGGAGTGGAAGCTGCCCAGAGAGAACCAAACCAAGACAGTCCAACAAATCTATCATATGCTGATATAACCAGGAAAAAACCAATGGAGAGCTCGGACACATCGGAGGACGAAACCTTCGAGCGTCAAGAAAAAAAAGCAGGAAGGAAATCCAGAAAGGAAAAGAGGGAGGAGGAGGCAGAAAGGCTCAAAACACAAGGAAGCCAGCCTACAATAGAAATGTCTATTGGGCGAAACACCAGACCAAGGCCTTCCAAGGGAGGCCACAACCAGCAAATCAATAAATAATGAAGCTAGTTTCTTGGAACTGTAGAGGACTGGGGAATCCCTCCAAAATTGAGGCTGTCAAAGACCTTTTGAAAGTTGAGCCCTCAGAAATTCTCATGCTCCAAGAGACAAAAATAGAAGGGCAAGCCCTTCTAGAGATCAGCAGATTAAAGTGGCATAAAAAAGCAGGAAATGCAGTTAGTGCAAGGGGCACCTCCGGGGGTTTGGCTACTCTTTGGAATGAAGACCAATTACAGCTGATCAACTCCCATGAAACCCAGCACTGGATCTTCACAGAATTGAAACACAAAGCAAGTAAGTTATCTATCTCCCTTTTTAATCTTTATGTACCAGTCTCTTACACAGAAAAAAGAGAGTGCTGGAGCAGCCTCTCTAATTTTTTAGAAACAACTTCTCCCAGCAATATTATTATAGCAGGGGATCTAAACATAGTATTGAAAGCAAAAGAGAAGAGGGGGGGAATTAGTAGCAGAGACCCCTTGCTGCCAATAGTGGAGGAGCTCTCTCAGACTTGGGATTTGATGGACTTTAACCCAGCTCGTGGCATTTATACCTGGTCCAATAACCGAACAGGATTAGAACACATCTCAGCTAGATTAGATCGCTTTCTGGTGCAAAGTTCCATTATGATGAACAATAAAATCATCATTACAAAAATTTTGCCAAAACTTACCTCTGACCATAAACCAATACAGCTCCTAATTGAAGAAGAAGAAGATCTTGGACCGATACCTTTCCGATTCAGCCCTCTTTGGATAGAGAGAGATGGCTTCTTAGACATTGTGAAAAAATCTTGGTCCAAACCTATCTCCGGATCCACAAGCTATGTTTGGGAGCAGAAGCTGAAAGAGACAAAATATGCCTTGAAAGAATGGATCAAAAAGCCAACATATACTCCTCCTGAACAAAGAAAAGAGGCAGTTCACACATTGCAAGATCTGCAAAATGACATGGAAGACAAAGATATTACAACAGATTTGCTGGAAACAGAAATTCAAGTTCAACGAACAGCATATCAAGCCTTTCGAAGGGAAGAGGAATATTGGAGAATCAAGTCCAGAAGTCTGTGGTTGAAGGCTGGGGATCGGAATACACCATTCTTCCATAGGCAATACAGAGCAAGACTGTCACGAAACCATATATCAGAAATCAAAACAGCAGATGGACAACTTTGCAAAGGGTTCAAACAAGTCAAAGCAGCAGCTGAAGCTTTCTTCAAAAGTCTTTACAATGCAGAAGTTCAGAACAATGAAGAGGAATCTGGGGATTTTCTTTCAAATATTCCTAACCTCATCAGCCCAGAAGAAAATGCAAATCTCTGCAGACCCATAACGGAGGAGGAAATCATAAATGTAATTTGGGCCATGGAGCCGGACAAGGCACCGGGACCTGATGGATTCACAATCCACTTCTTTCAAGCTTGCTGGCAGATAATAAAGGTGGACCTGCAGAAAATGATAAGAGGATGTATGGCAAAAGCAAAGATCGGTGGAGGAACCAATTCAACTTACTTAGCACTAATACCCAAAGACTCTAATCCGGAAAATTTTTCTAGGTACAGGCCTATTTCGTTGTGTAATGCATCATACAAAATTCTGGCAAAGTTGTTAGCAAACAGAATTAAACCACTGTTAAAAAGAGTGATCTCTTGCTCTCAAAGTGGGTTTGTGGAAGGTAGGCAAATCCTGGATAATGTAATCCAGGTTCAGGAAACAATACACTCCAGCAGACAGAGGAAAGAGAAAGGAATGGTGATTAAATTAGACATGGCAAATGCGTTTGATAGAGTGAATCGATCTTACCTCTGTAAAATACTGCTGTCCTTTGGCTTCTCGCCCGACTTTGTTCAACTTATCAAAGCCTGCATTGACTCCCCATGGATTGCACCACTAGTCAACGGTCGCCCAACATCCTTCTTCCAAGCCAAGAGAGGCATTAGGCAGGGATGCCCTCTCTCGCCCTACTTGTACATTTTAATGGCGGACTCTTTAAGCCGAAAGCTAAATGCTGAGAAAGCTGCTGGTAGCATTCCAGGCCTCAAATCATCAACAGGTGCAGACTCTTCGAATCATGCATTGTTTGCTGATGACTCTCTCCTCTTAGGAGGAGCTTCCACAAGAATCGCTCGAGCATTTGACACCGTCATCAGAAGTTATTGTAGAGTTTCTGGAGCTGCTGTGAATGAAAGCAAGAGTGAAGTGTATAGCTGGAACATTGCCCAACAAGAACTTGAAGCCATAACTACACTTCTTGGGTTTAAAGGTCAAGCAATCTGGGACAGATTCAAGTATCTTGGCCTGCCCATTAACTCAGGAATCAACAAAAGAGATTTATGGAGTGATATAGTTTCGAAAATCAAAAGCAAGATAGCTGTATGGGGGGGTTACTGGTTGACCAAGGGAGGCAAAGTAATACTGATCAAATCAGTGTTGTCAGCGCTTCCCATATTCCAAGCTTCGTTCCTTTTGGCGCCCAGAAACGTAATGGAACAGATTTCCAAACTTCTCAGGCAATTTCTGTGGCAAGGAGGCAAAGGCAACGAAAATAAAATGCACCTGGTGAGTTGGGACGTTGTCAAAAGGCCAAAGGATGAAGGGGGACTGCAAATAAGGGATCCCTTGCTGGTAAACTATGCCTTAGGAGGGAAAATCTTGTGGAATCTTCTTCACGATCCCTCTCATCCTGTTAGCAGAACGCTGAGGTTAAAGTATGGGGTAAACAACGAGCTCAGCAACATATCAAACAGAATCACAAATAAGACCACGCAAGTCTGGAGCCTTTGCTGCAAGAGCAGCATTCAATTTTTAAAACAGGTGTACAGAATTCCAGGCAGCGGAAAACGCATACACCTGTGGAAAGATCGTATTATGGGAAACGCCCCACTTCAAGAAAACAAAGATATTGCAGAGATTAAAGATTGGATGGAACGCGCAGGAGTTAAACGCCTTTTCGAATTAGCTAAGTGGAATCACCGTGGGGAATGGGAGGGCTGGGACTTTCATGGAGTCCCAGATCGTTTGAGCCACCAGCAAGCACAGCTCGAAGACCTTCTGGAAGAGGCTGCACCGGTTCACAAGGCCGCAAGAGACTGTTGGGGTTGGGGCCCAACAGGTCTATATTCCACAGCACTCGGATATAAAGAATTGCAGGGTAATCGAAATAGCAACTACACTGCAGAAATCTGGAAAATCGTTTGGGATTCATTTGCCACTCCTAAAGTGAATTTTTTTATTTGGACTGTGACTCATAAAAAAATTCTCACAGGAGATAATTTGGAGAAAAGAAACATTGCGGGGCCTCACAGGTGTGCGATGTGTAACAACAGCTCAGAGACAGTCCAGCACTTTCTCATAGGCTGCAGCGTGGCAAAGGATGTATGGAGGTTCATCCTAATGGATTTGCAGATCACTGTCCCAACCTTTAACTCAGCAGCCGAACTCTTTGCCTCTTGGAGGCAGCTCTACCCCCACCATATCCCTCAAAAATCTTTTTGGAGTAGAATCTGGACAGCATTACCTAAATATGTCTGTTGGCAGATTTGGCTGTCACGTAATCATCTGATCTTTAATGAGGAGAGGCATTCCCCGATGAAAATAGCTGCAAAAGCCAAAGCCTTCCTGATGGAAGTGGCCAAACAACAGTACATAAAAGAAGACACTACTCTGCTGCAAGAAGAAAAGATATGGTTAGGGGACCTTGTGCCTTACCCGGACAGAAATCCTCCTATTCCTCAAAATGGAAAGCCGGGATGGCGCTTAAGAGAGGAAGAGGAAATCTTTCAAAGTTGGTGGAGATCACAAAACATACATACTATCTTCTTCGATGGGGCGTCAAAAGGGAACCCTGGGGCAGCTGGAGCGGGGGGAGTCATATATACAACAGATGGACTTTCCAAAGATTTCTTCTTCTGGGGGTTAGGAAAGAAGACCAACAACCAAGCTGAGCTCTTCGGGCTTCTCAAAGCCTGCCAGATAGCTAGGGACAAAGGTGTTCAAAAACTACAAGTCTTTGGAGATTCTGAGCTTATTATAAAAAATTTAAACAAGGGAGATCGTTTCAACAACCCTAGCCTCAACAATATTGCGGATAGATTGAAAAGAGTGCTCCAAGAATTTGACAGCTGCAAATTTTACCACATCCTCAGGAAATTAAACAGTGAAGCGGACCAAATGGCAAATAAAGGCAGTGAACTCATGAAAGGCCTAATTTTTGTTAACAATGACAGCTATATACAAATGCCCTGAAATCTGTAATAGAGGAAACAGGCAGAATCTAGAAATCTGCATTGTACAAGGGGTTAGATTGGAAAAGAACCCACAATCTTTCAGATAAATAAAAAAAATCTATAACCGTTTTAGTTAAAAAAAAAGAAAGAGTAAGCATAGAATAAAGCTACTAAGAAAAAATAATTGACAAAGGGAAGAAGAGGGCAAATCTCAAACCATTATCAACAACCAAGAAGGAAGAGGATAGAAAAGCTAAAATTAATGCAAAAGCTAATAAATGAATAAGAAAGGAGGTTGACCGAGGCCTAAAACAAATGGTGATAATGTTCTGTTAAAACACTTCATGGTGAAAAGGCCACTAGTTTGAAATTTCATGGGAAAACATCCAACCATGCTAAGGGTTGGTGTGTCCTAGGCTAGGTGCAATCATCGAGTGATTTTTGTAGCCTAGATGCCCTAGGTCGCAACTACTCAAGCCACATGTTAGGTGTGCCAATCAACTCAAATCACTTAGCAAACAAAACCAAAACATTCCACCAAAATAAATCACACAAAAATGTTCAAACATAGTCAATAATAAAGATAACAAAGAGAAAATGAAAACACCAAAAATGGAATAAATCCTTACTAAAAAAATTTCTAGTGCTTTTGGTTCACACACGGTTACAAGAGGTGACAAACTTATTCCAACCCTTATGGATGAAGTAACTAATTTGGAGATGTTTTTGTTTAATAAATAGAGGAATCAAGTAATGAGACAATTAAAATGAGAATTTTCAACTTGGATACAAAAATGTTTTCTATATAAATAGCAAATAAAATAGAATATGAAATCAAAATCAATTTTTTGGATAATTAACTTCATAAGTCTAAATTTGACACATCAACCAAAATATTGCCAATTATACTTTGAAATTAATAAAGTTAATTTTATGATAAATCCCAACATATGTAAGTTTCTAGTAAGTAAAATTGGGAGAATGTATATCAAGTAGTTGAATTTAAATTTGACAAGGTTAAAGATTGCAATCCTCTTTTAGGGAAATATTTTTAAAAATTAATATTTTCACACAACTTTTGAAGAAAATGATTGTACCTCAAAATGGTTGCCTACAATTCTCTCAAATGATTGAATTAATTATGAATTAATAAATGTTACACTCTCATGACAAATCATAAAGTCAATACTTGTCACCTACCATCCCTAAATATGGACAATTTCTTCCCAAGAGAAGACAAGGACTTAGAAAACCACATACACTCGAGGAAAATAAATTCAATTCCATATAATTTATGAAACAATCATTAAGAAGTTCACACATGGACAATTTTTCCCATAAGAGAAGGAATTATAAAACCATATACACTCAAGAAAATATATTCATTTCCCTATAACTTATGAAACAATCATTAAGAAGTTTACAAAAGCCCCTACTAGGAAAGTAACATTGATTAGAGCTTCATTATCTACAAACAACAAAGTAGAAACACATATAAAGACTTAAAAAGTAGAAAGTAGGGAAATGTAAGTCCTCTTTAGCTCACATACAATAGAAGTACAATGACCTTTTAGGGTATTCAAATAATCTAAGGGAAATTTTAGAAAATTATATTGGAATGAATGAACTTAACAAACTTGAATAAGAAACAAACCGATGATCTATATTAAAATTATTTATTTTATCTAGGTTTCATTTTTCTATATAAAAGAGATGAATTTATTGACTTTCCCTAAGGTTTTCATTTTTTTCGTTCATTCTTCATGTTTTATATAGAGATGGATTTGAATTGTAAAAAGTCTTTTCCTTTCACATTTCTTCGAGAATATTCAAATAATCAAGAAAAGTTTTAGAAAAATATATTAGAATGAACAAACCTAACTAACATGAATAAGAATCAAACAACCAACCATACCAACCATCTATATTATAATTATTGATTTTCTTTGGCTTTCATTTTTCTATATATGAAAGAGATGGGATGAAATTATTGACTTAAAACTTTTTCTTTGGCTTTCATTTTTCTATATATAAAGGAGATGAGATGAATTTACGGATTATTTTCAATTTTTTTTGGCTTTCATTTTTCTATGAAAGAGATGAGATGAATTTATTGACTTAAAAACTTTTTCTTTGGCTTTTAATAAGACTTTTTACTTATATATTTTACTTTCATTTTTCTATATAAAGGAGGTGAGATGAATTTATTGACTTAAAAGCTTTTATTAAGCCTTTTTCCTTATATATTTTGTCGATTTTTCTATAAAGTGTGAATAAAAGAAATTCAATGCTCTCCAAGTTTTTTTCAAAACAAAATTCAATGCTCACCACCAATATTTTTTTTTTCAAACAAATTTAAGTTTTGAAATATGTATTTTTAAAAAATTAAGTTTTTTTCAAAAAAAAATTCAATACTCACCAATATTTTTTCAAACGAAGTTTTGAAATATGTATTTTTAACAAATTTAAATTCTATGATGTGTAGTTGCATAGTTTGCAAAATATTTTATGTAAAATCAACAAACTTAAGTTTTGAAATGTGTATTTTTTTTAACAAATTTAAATTCTATAATGTGTAATTTGCATAGTTTGCAAAATCTTTTATATAAAATCATAAAAGTTTTTGCAAACAAACTTAAGTTTTAAAATATGTATTTTTTTAACAAATTTAAATTCTAAAATGTGTAGTTTACAAAAAAAAAATTTATTTAAAAAAACAAAAAAGATTAAAAAGAAAATAAATTATGATCTACATAAATTCCCATAAAAATATGTAATTCAAACCATGTAATTTAGATTAATTAAACCCTTTCAAAAATCACTCTTAAGTATACAATATGTCCTCTGTCTCCACATTGAAATCCATATTAATTATACAAGTTTACTGAATCTTCTTATCACATGATAAGAGTGTGATACTTTCATTGTGAAAAAACACTCTTGATTACACAAGATCTCCTTTCATTGAGAGAAATCCACATTGATTTTACAAGGTCATTGAAATCTATATCAATTAAGCAAGTTCATTGAATCCTCTTATCGTGATTAAGATAATAATGATGCAACTCATGAACAAACGAATCAAATATTAATCATCATTTGAAATATATAAAAAATAAATAAATTTTCAAAGCAGAAGTTTCTGTGATTCATAATTATGAAGTAAAATTCTTTGGGATAGATTATATCAGTTTTTAAATTAATTTAAACCCTATTAAATTTCATGATCAATCACCAGTTTATACAATTGCATTTCATAATTATGAAGTAAAATTCAAAATTCTTTGGGATAGATTATATCAGTTTTTAAATTAATTTAAAAACTACTAAATTTCATGATCAATCACCAGTTTATACAATTGCATTGATACCAAAATGATTCATAATTATGAAATAACCCTACTAAATTTCATGATCAATCACCAGTTTATACAATTGCATTGATACCAAAATGATTCATAATTATGAAATAATTTTTTTTGGGATTAGATACAAATAAATCCAAACCCTACTAAAATTCATCATCAATCACCATTTTATACAATTGCAATGATACCAAAAACCTAAGGTTCATTATCAATCATCATTTTATACAATGCAATAATACCCAAAACCACATTTTATACAATACACCATTTTATATAAAATTGCAATGATACCAAAAACCTTACTAAGGCTATTATCAATTTTATGCAATGCAATGATACCGAAAATCACATTTTATACAATACAATAATATCCAAAACCATATTAAGGTTAATCATTAATCACCATTTTATACAATTGCAATGATACCCAAAACCAACTTTTTAAATAGATAATGTTCTAAACAGTTTCAAAACAGTTCCAAACCCTACTAAAGTTCAACATCAATCACCATTTATACAATGCAATGATACCCAAAACCCTACTAAATTTCACCATAAACCACCATTTTATACAACACAATAATACCCAAAACCACAAAATAATATTTAATTTTATATAACTACTATCTTAAATAGTAAAGTCCACCATCAACCACCATTTTATACAATAAAATGATACCCAAAACCACAAAATAATATTTAATATTATACAACTACCTTCTTAAATAGATTATATTTAATATTATACAATACAATGATACCCACTTCTTAAATATATAATATTTAATATTATAATCATACATTACCATTTTAAATATATAAAAGTGTAACCATAGATTACCATTTTAAATATATAAGTGAAGTGCAGTGCAGTGCAGTGGTAACCAGGTTCCCTTAAAAATAAAAACACGTAGAATAAAAAATCATTTGCAGGTAATATCAGCTGCTATTAGAGTACCCAATATTCAAATGTATCAATCCCCACTTGACAAAATCGAAACAACAGCGAACTGTAAATCATTACTATACTGCAGTATAGAGTTAAAGGCCCTAGTTTACAAGAGAAGGGCACATTTTATTCTGTCTCTTGCACATTATTACTCTAAATAAAACAAAAGAAACATATCACAAGCAGACAAAAAGCGCTTATGTTCCTCTTCCCCTCTATTCCTTGTCATGGTGTCCTGGAAGCTTATCCTTGATTTTATCCACCAGCCCTTTCTTCTCCCCTTCATGTCCATGGCCCTTTTCCCCTTTCTTCTCCCCTTCATGTCCATGGCCCTTTTCCCCTTTCTTCTCCCCTTCATGTCCATGGCCCTTTTCCCCTTTTTCCCCTTCATGTCCACCAGGGAGCTTTTCCTTGAGCTTGTCTTTCAGACCTTTCTTCTTCCGTTCACCCTTTTTTTTCTTCTCTCCTTCTTCATCGCTTGAGGACTGCAATTATAATACATTTAGCAAGAAAATGATTAAATTGTTAAATTGCAAAAAGGTAAAAATTGAGAACTACAATTATAATACATTTAGTAGTGTTCTCACAATCTAAGGTTAAAAAGATGGGTAATTCCATAGTCCCGAAATTCAGTAATAAAAGAATTACATAGAAAAGACCAATCTAAGGTTAAAAAGATGGGTAATTCCATAGTCCCGAAATTCAGTAATAAAAGAATTACATAGAAAAGACCAGTGATATCCATAGCCAGCAATAAATTCAGTAATAAAAGACTTACATAGAATGATTAGAAATTCAATAATAAAAGAATTGAACTGCAAAAGGCTAAAAGAGTGATTAGAAATTCAGTAAAAAAATTGAACTGCAAAAGGCTAAAAGACCAGTGATCTCATAATCTAAGGCTAAAAGATGGAATTATCCATAGCCAGTAATAAATTCAATAATAAAAGTAAATTCAGTAATAAAAAAATTGATTTACAAAATAGTAGGAATTCAGTAATAAAAAAATTGATTTACAAATTAGTAGGATTGAAAAATGATAAAACTATTTTTATGATAATAAATTTAGTGATAATCCCATAGACTATAAGAATTGCAAAAACTAAAATGCATAAACTATTTTTATGATAATAAATTTAGTGATAAAAAATAATAAAAAATTGATAAAAAAGTAATAAAAAAATTAAACTGTAAAAAGGTGAAAAAAAATCATCCCATAAACTATTATAAGAAATTGATCCCATATAAGATGATCCCATAAACTATTATAAGAAATTGATCCCATATAAGAAATTGATCCCATATAAGATGATCCCATAAACTATTATAAGAAATTGATCCCATATAAGATGATCCCATAAGAAAATAAGAAAATAAGAAAATGATCCCATATAAGATAAGAACATTAAAAATATCATTCATTCACCACTACATCTCATAGCATCTCATAGACTAAAAAAAATGAAACCATTAAAAATATCATTCATTCACCATTACAACTCATAGACCACTACATCTCATAGAGGGGTCTATCATTCACCACTAGAACTCATAGACCACTACATCTCATAGACTAAGAAAGATGGGAACATTAAAAATATCATTCATTCACCACTACATCACATAGATTAAAAGATGGGAACATTAAAGATATCATTTATTCATTCACCACTACACCACTATATCTCATAGACCAAGAAAAATGATCCCAGAAAGATGTGATCTCATAGACTCGTAAACGTTTTCTTTCATTCATTCATTTCCCATAGACTAAGAAAGATGATCCCATAAACTGATAAACCTTAAAAATATCATTCATTCACCACTACATTGTCAACCAACCCAGAAATAAAAACAAATCACAAAGTAAGAAAGAGAAAATACATTGTCAACCAACCCAGAAATAAAAACAAATCACAAAGTAAGAAAGAGAAAAAGAGACTTACAGAGCTGGAGCTGGAGCTGTTTGTACGGTGAAGCTTTCCCAACAAACCAGTGTGCTGCTGTTTCTCAGCTTCCCCAGCGGTATGGCCGTAACCCTGGGCATGCTGCTGCTTTACTGCAGCACCATGTGGGGGATTAGTTGGATAAAGATGAGGATCATGAGTCTGAGTGTGGGTGGAAGCAGCCGCCTTAATGTGATCCTCGTGCTTTCCTTCCTCTTCCTTCTTCTTGCCGAACAGACCGAACAGAGCGCGGTCCTGGTGCTCCGGCACAGTCTCTGCAGATGGTGCTGGTTCCGCCATGCTAATTCTACTAAAACCAGATAGATAGATCTCAATGGACAAAATGCAGAATAAGACTAAAACCAGATAGATCTGGATGGACAAATTGCAGAATAACTGATAAAAATTCTCAAGGGCAGATGATGAGTCGAATGAAATGGATAGAAATATTTATAGTTTCGGCTGGGATAGAAAACGCGATGTGACGGTACACGTGTCTTTCTCTCCACGGTGGACTGTCCATTTTTCATTGAGCAGCGGTCACGTGGAGTCGGTGGAATAAAATAAAATATGTGTGTAGGGGCATACCTTTTATTTTATCCGTTATTTACGGATAGTGATATGGTTTGATGCCAAGTGTTAAAATGAAACCACAACACATGCAGTGGGATGGGAGATTGAGTTTACGTATGGGTGTTTCTATGTATTTTAAATCAAGAAATCTGTTTTTTTTTTATAGATTGGTGTGCCACTTGGTTTTATCTTGAAATCACACGTAGAACACATATATCAATGTAGACACTAAACCACAAATCTCTGGATTACGATTTCCAATGAGAATTCCTAATTTTTAATTGAGTAACAAGTCTAGACATTTTATATGTCACAACTTTTCCACATACTTATTACCATCACATAATTTTCCACTACATTAATTTTTATTTTTATTTAATTTATTTTTACCTAAATTATCATATTAATTTTCATTCTATTATTTTCTATCCTCTTTTGTAGGGCATTATTCACAACTATTTTACTTATTATTATATAGTTTTATATTATTTCTTAATCCCTACTTATTGAATTTTCGATCTCTTTTATGTCTTTACCACTATTTCCCTAGTACGAACCTTTGTAATTAAGTACCAATTATGTTATGGGTGCTTGACTCAATCCTCCTCCATACTAATAATTTCTCTTAATTACTAATTCTGGTTACCTTTATCATATTTGACCCAATCCTCTTTATCATATTTGACCCAATCCTCCTAACGACTACTTATTTATTTCCTATTTTATTAATATTCTTTTTATTAATTACCACTTTCTTTTTTGCATCTTGACTCAATTTTTCTGAATTTTAATAATCTATTTTAATTATTAATTCATTAGTTTTTATTATATAAAATTGTAAAATATCTTTCAGTAATAATTACATGCAATGGAACATTGTCCACGCGTTTCGAACTAATCAGTGTGGTTCATCATCAAGACTAGGTGATGATGAACCACACTGGTTGGTTCGAAACGCGTCAACAATGTTTCATTGCATGTGATTATTACCGAAAGATATTTTACAATTTTATATGATGGATCAAAGAAGGGTAGATTCTAAAAATAGTTTTCATTATCTTTACTAAATTTGACTCTGTTCTCAATAAACTTTATTTAGTTATTTTAATTTTAAATTTATTAATTAAAGCTGTATTTTTTTAAAGAAGTGGTTATATTTCTATTAATCAATTTAGATTCTAGTCCCTGACTAGAATCATTACATTCAAAACTAACATATCTACAACTCTCCAAAAAATTTTAAACCAAAGTTTATAGATGTTCACAGATGTCTTCTCCAAATTTTCTACATTATTTTTCTTATAATTCTATAAAAAAAAACCTCATCTAGCTTTACAAACTTACATTACATATATTAACTAATTCTGAAATTTAGCTACCCAAATCTTTCTGCTTCATGTTTCCCAACTCCTTCCATGTTTGCCACGTATGCTTCCTCCTACTGACTTGCTTTCGCTGCTTCTAGCTGCTCATTCTCCTGTTGCATCTCTAACTGGTCGACAAGCTCCCATAAAAGATCTCCTCTCTCTCCAACCGCCAAGTCATGGTCAATGTTATCACCCAGGCCGAAAACTTCTTTTAGGATCGAAACAATTGTGCTCTCCACCTTATACTCCAAGTTCTCCATTTTCATGTCCAGGTTCTCCATCTTCATTGAGATGACTTCCACAACTGCTTGCACATTCTCCACATCCTTCTTCAAGCCCTCCAAATGGCTCGAGACCATAGTGAAATGAGACCAAGCCTCAGAAATGATTTTCCCCCCAATCCTAGATATCATATCCTCGAATTTTTGCTTAAACACACTGTAAATATCCTCAAAGGAGCCTTCGACGCCATTGCCTGATGGGGAAGTCATTTCTTCAACTCAACCGGATTGAATAACAAACCACATAGCATGAGCTCTCTGTATCCTAGCTCTTATTAACTAGATTGAGCTTCAAAATGATGGCGCGGGAGGTCCCTTCGTTTTTAATGCTCCGTGAATTCATTGCACGCCCTGCAAATGGATTGATATTCATTGCCTCTTGATCCTAGTGGCACTCCCACACGATCATTCTAAATAGTTCCTTCTCGTACATAGATATGATTAATCCTTCACACTTGCTCTGCCTTAAGTCTTGAGCTACGGTCTCCCACATGTCCACATTCCTATCCTTACTTTTATTAATTATCCATTTTTTGTATGAAAGTCCCAATGTGCTTCTAGGATGACCACCGCAGGGCATATATACCATGGAATGGATATAACATTTAATTTGTAGAAATTATATGCACTAAGCATGCATATGTCCAAGATCCACCTGATCTCACACTATTTAACTTTATGCAAGATACTGAATCTATTCCACTTGTTAATCTTTTTCGGAGAAATTAATTGCACACACATGTGAAGCATAAACAAAAATGATCAATCGCACATAACACAGTTTTTAACCGAGAAAGCCTGAAGCTGAAAACCCCAACTATATATTATGTAACATGGATATCATATGAAAATCTCATACAAACATACAAAGCTTATCACAAGCTCTCAGTACAGTACAATCGTCATACACTAATCAGGCCTAATCTTGCAAATCCATGCACTGATCTTTGCCACCTGCTAGCCTGCCTCTACTGTGCAATCTCTGCTGAAGAATAGCTTTGAATGAATTCGAATTACTCCATCCTTGACTGTGCAATCCTCATTGGCATCTCCAATGTGTTTTTGATGTAATCAATGCATCACTAATAGTCACAACAGATAGTCTATCTTGCCCTTTCACCTATCTCTCCACTGGTCTCCACTGAAACTGCCATGCACTGTAGTTAACTGCTGTATTGTTCAGTTGATTAATGAGTTATTATTTGTGAATTAATTAACTACTTAATTCACTCCACTCTCACTAGTGTATCAATCAGTTAGACTAGATACAACTAGCTCAACTGAGTCTAACTGAGTTAAACTAAATACCACTCCATAACTACTTCTTCCAACTGTGTCATAACTCTGCCACTTGAGTTCTAACTGAGTCCTCCATGCATTAGCTCTAGTAAACCCTTAGGAATAGCGTAATTCCTTCTGTCAGCTATTGTGTCACATCTGTGCACTGAACTGAAGTGCTCCAAGAGAATAAGTTGTTGTTTAGAGTCTGATTATTATTAAGAGTTAATAATAATCGACATGCATCTATTTTTAGATTGACGATCTATAAATAGACTTCGCCCAATATTCTAAAAATAGAATTTCATCTATTTTTCCAACTTGATCAACCATCCACAAATAGCATCCTGCAACTTCTGAAATATGATCATCATGTCTAAAAATAGACATATTCTAAAAATAGACTTGCGCCAAAAAATAGTTCATGGGCCCACTCTGAAGTGAAGGCAACTCTTTTCACTAAGCTCATCTTCTTGTTGAATCTCAACACACTCCTCTCAACCCTCTCAACAATAGGGATTAGTCCACCCCAATCCCGCTCTATGGTATTCGAATTTGCTCCCGGTGAGCACCTTCGCCAGAATATCCGCATCCCGATCCTCCGTGAAATGTACTCGGGCTAATATGATCTTTCACGTACACACCCTCGATATGATGATACCGGATATCAATATGTTTAGATCTATCATGATGTTAGTGTCAGCCTTTGAAGCTTTCCTTCAGTGATCAAACATGCTCTTACAAAGTGATTTTAAGGTGTCAAGGTCAAATTTTGTCATTTCAATGAGTCTTCAAGCAAAATTTGGTCACTAGGCATTAAGTCTAGGGGTTGCTTTTACTCCTGTCAAAGTTGTCCAAATGTCGGTTCATGTCACCATATAGCTGAGTGCACCATCATTCAGAGGGTTGTCATCATCATGTCAATTTCCATTGGGTCATTTTACATCTGGTTCATGCTTCAGTTGTGCCTTGGTAAGGTCCATTTCCCTCTCCTAGAGTTTTGGAGGTAATTTCTCTTGGATGGTCAAATCATCGAAAAAATTTGTATCATGATGTTCATACACCTTCCCTATAATTAATGTACCTTATTAAACACTTCCCATCACTGAGATTCCCCAAATTCCTCATTTTTGCACAAACCCTAGTTTCTTGCCACAACTTGGCAATTTTCTAGGCTGGGCCTGTGTTTTTCCCTTTTGGACCCCTTCCCCTCACTCAATTTCTGAGATTCCACTTTCCCCTACTTCCTAACATCCCTCCCTACTTCCTAAAATTTCCCCAAGAATTTATAAGCCCCTTATCCCCTTCATTTCGCTTCATTTCGACAAATCCCTTGTTTCACACATCGGGATAGGTTTCACTCAAATGATGTTTCAGAGAAATAGAAGATGAATTTTGGAAAAATGAGAGATTTTTTTGTACACAACATGCCAAGGAAGAAAAACCTCCTTCACTTTTTACACAGGTGTAATGGTTTGGAGAAATGTCAAGAATACCGTTGCCTCAGGAGAATTGATGCACCTGCAGGAAGTAGTGTTGGGAGATTTGATTTTTGACAGGGTAAATAAACTCCAAATTGCAAAATTCCACTTGGGTTGGAAAGTAGACTCCAACAGATTTCCAAAGAGCTATCACACGCCCAATGTGGACACTGGGAAGGCCTCCAAAATCCTCCTGCAAAATGCACTATGTAGCGCGCTACGCATAGAAAAGTGCGCGCTACGCATTGGGCCAGAACTCAAAATTTTTGTCATTTCTTTACCAAAAATAAAATTGACTCAGTCCCCTTTGTTCCAAATAAGTTTATGTGTGTTTTAATTTCTATTTTTCAAGGTTTGGTGTAGTTTGAAAATCGTATATGAGAGTTGAATGTCAAAAACCAACTCTATCTTGTTGAAGAAATGCCTCTCCATGGTTTTTGAATTGGTGTTTTAAAATAGTTTTGGTGTCACTTCCCACCTTGTTTTTCCATCTCCCATGATCTCATTATTATAGTCTATTTTCCTTATCCCCTTACATCCTAAGTGACTTATTCCTAAACCCCTTTTTCCTATCCCCAAGTCACTTCATTCCCTATCATTCCCATTTCCCCATCTCATTTGTAAAGTCCTCAAACCCCAAGTTCCCAAACAATAAAGTGAGTGTCCTTGCACTTAAAATATCACTTTACTATAGTCCATTGTTCCCATTTCCTTATTTCCCACACTCCCCTCCTACTTAGCATATTTTGGCATTGAGACCGAGACACTAAACTCTTCATATTCACCTCGGGCAACATAGACGAAGAAGGCATTGAGGAGGCGTGAAAAGGCATAATCTTGGCCGAAAATTCTTTCAATGAGCATGATACTTGATGATGTACCCTCAGTCCAAATTTCAGCAAATTTGGAGAAAATTTTGTCAATTGTGATTTTTTATGCCTTAACACAGATTTTTCCGCCCAACGCGTAGCGCGTCGACGCGCTCGCTTATGATTGGGACATTTGCTGGAGGAAAAATTTATATTTTTGGATTTTTCATGGAAATTTATGCATGCTCTAGTATGGCCAAAGCATTTCACCAAGTTCTGGATGATCAAAAGGCCCAAAAACACCATGAAAACCACCTTTATGCCACCTCTTGCACCAGCAGGAAGTACTTATGGGAGAATGAATTTTTGGAGGGTAAAATGAGCTCCAAATTGAAAAATTCCACTTGGGTTGGATAGCCAACATCTAGGGCTTTCCAACGAGCTATCATGAGCTCAATTTCGACTCCGGGAAGTGCCCCAAAAGTAGGTTGTAAGGCGCGCTATGCATAGAGCTCAGAGGCGCTACGCATAGAGATTTTTGGCTGATTTTTCATCTTCCAGCTCAGGATTTCAGCCAGTTGGACCAGTTTTGCTCGTGGGTGTAATTTTTGAGTTATCTTGATGTAATTTTATGGTTGGCATGTAACTTGGACTCACTTTTACCTATTCTAGAAGATTCACTCCTAAAAAAGTAAAAATCAAGTGTAAGAATCAGTTTCCTTCCTTTTAGAGGCAAGTTGTTTGGTTGCCTAGATTCTAGCTCCTTGTTTAGAATTAGTTGGAACTGCTCCTAGAAGGAGGAATTCGACCCCTAGAGGTGTGGGAAGGGGTTAGGATGGTCTATATGATGTATTTTCTCAATCATTTTCAGAGGGGGGACAGGTTGGACTCTTGGGAAAACTTTGGCACACTATTGTACATATTTTTCATATTTTGGCTAAGGAAAGATCAGAGGTTTTGCAGCACCTGTTGGGATTCTTGTGGCTTTTAGTTCTTGATGGTATTTTCTCTCAGTTTATTGTAAGTTCTTTCATGTTTAATGTATTCCATTCCCTTCTTATGCTTCTGAAACTAAATGAATGAGTAAATGAGGTTGAATCCATTGTTTCCAGTGCTCTGCCTTTAAATTTGTTTAGTTTTACATGTTTTCGCCAGTTTGGAGAGGATCCATGTTCTCCCTTGCCCTCTTCAACTCCTTGTAATTTTGATCCATCCATACACCTGATCAAAAGCATCAAGACTACTGCCTACCTTTCCCCAACTCGAATTCTGCAAAGATCTGGCCTCATCCCCGAGCCTAAAATTGTTTTTCCCATTTTTTCAACAAAAAACCCAAAAAATCAAAATCAAACTTTCCTATCTCTTTACTAGCCTAAAATCAGTATTCATTATAAGTCATCTCAGCCCCTTTGAAGACCTTTTGCCGAGATAGACCCGGAGAGAGCCCTCTCTTGTCCTCGTAGGGCTAGCTACGAGGCTGAGCGTGGTTTGATGTAGCCTTGAGTTTTACCTTATTTCAGCCTAAGGTAGATTTGAGCGCTAACATAGTGGCGACCATACTGGGGAAGAAATTGGTTTGCTGGTTAGTGTTGTTTGATTTATAGCTACAGACGGAGCCTGAAGTCATGCCAGGTAGCTTTCGAACTGCTCTTGCTCTGCGAGTGCATAGTAGATAAACGCTGCTTCAGTCGATCTCCGGTCTAGCTTGTAATCGTAACACTTAACTTATAAATTGCCCCAGTACATGTATCGAGTTCAGATCTGATGGTTGATGGTGGACAACGATCGGACATAAGAAGGCTGAAATCATTCACCTGGTGACTCCAATTCAAAGTCTGGAGGACTGACTCTTTCTCTGAGAAAATGGAAGGATCTTACACAAAGTTCAGGTATCTAAAGTGGAATGGTATTCAGGATCTAATCTGCTTTCTTGTAAACTATTTCTTCGTCGTTTTTGAAGTTGTCCTGAAAGTTTTTCAGAATTTGTTGTATGAGAAAGGTGATCAAAATCTTCACTCGACCTATTCAAAAAGTGTAAACACTGAGTTTCCCTTTGATCTTGGCCTCCTTACTTTTCGCACATCTTATGATGACTCTCTTCAGAGTGATGAGCCTAAAGAAAACAAAACTGATCCCGCAGCTCTTGTACATACCCCTACACCTTGTAAAATTCCAGATCGGTATAAACCTCTTGTTTTACCTTCTGTTCTTCATGCTTTCCCTACAAATTATGACCTATATCTACCAAGATTTGACGGTGAATGTAACAATGTCAACACTGAGCAACATGTGCAGAATGTTGAGACTTTTCTAGATCTTTTTGAAGTTGATGATGAAGATGTTAGTATTAGGCTTTTTTCTCTTTCTTTGCGAGGCCAAGTGAAGAGTTGGTTTAAAGCCCTGCCTGATGCGAGCATTTCAGATTTCCAGAAGTTTGTCGAAGTTTTCCTTGACAGGTGGATGATTGGACAGAATCCTTTCCTTATTATAGAAGAGTATAACTAGCTGAAAAGACTGCCAGGGGAGACAGTACAACAGTTTTCTGCCAGATTTAACCAAGTTTATTATTCGATGCCAGTTGATATAAGACCTTCTCCTAGATCTTCTCTCTTGCACTACCCGGGTGCCTTTGATCTGGAAATGGAGTTTCAGCTGAGAGAAAAGAATATTGCAACACTTCACGAAATGCAGAACAAGGCAGTAAATGTAGAGGCTCATTTGCTGATCTTGAGGGAAAGGTTGAAGGAAGAAGAAAAGAAGAATGTTTCAGAGCAGCTGACACTTTCAGAGGAAAAGCTTGATCTTTTCGTAAATGCAGTAGAAGAGATGGTGCGGAAAATGACTGCAAAAAATGAAAATGGCATTCAAGAACAAGCGGCTGACCCAAAACATTTTGTTTCTGATCCCAGTTGTCATAGTGATTGTTTTATAGATCATTGTGAAGAAGAGAGAGCTGTTGATATGATGTGTATGTTTGATGATGAATTGCCTCAGTTTGATCAATATGATGATGATTATGTTCTCCAAAAAGAAGCTAATCTTGCAGACAAATCAGTAGCTAGTTTGTGTGAGGAGGAAGTTCACTTTCAGCAGCTCGAGTACAGTGATCAACCGATGCATATCAGCTATGGAAATGATGAGGAAAGTGCAGAAAATTTTGATGTAAGTGAAGGATCTTTGCCTTTTTGTTTTGATTCATTTCAGTTCATCAGAGATAATTTCCATGCAATCAGAAATCAACTGCCAAAAAGTCTTGATTTGCACCATCTTGAGAGCAATGAAAGCCTTGTTCAAAACTTCTCATATTCAGATTTTCAGCCCTCGAAAGCCATTGATTTTCAAGTTGCAGATGAGGACATGGAAGCTGGTACATGTGATCAAATGATACAAGGTGACTCCGTACCATTTTGTTTTGAATCATTTCAGTTTTTGAAGAACAAATTGCATAGTAAATCTTCAGATGAGCAGCTTGTAGCATCAGATTTGCAGCCATCCAATGCAATTGAAGGTCAGATTACAGATGAAGGTGTGGAAGATGAAATACATGATTTGATGATGCAGGAAAATTCTATACCCTTTTGTTTCGAGGCATTTCAGTTTATAAGGCAGAATATTCGTAATAAATCTCAAGGAAAAGAAGAACAGCCAGTAGGATGTCATACAGTTTCAAGGGATACAGTGCAGCAATCTTCTCAAGTTTTTGATGATCCTATTTCTCGTGTGTTGGATGATGTTTGCTGTAAAAGTTTTCCTTCATTAGCTAACCATGTGCCGGAAAAGAATGTTGATGATAATCTTATTCAAAGGTCGCCTTCATTCTCTTGTTTAACAGATTTTTCATTACAAAGCCCTCATCAAGGTTTGCATTCATATGAGGAGATTGATGAAGGAGACTTTTGTTCTGTTTGTAATCAGCAACAGTGTTTGGTTATTCACGAAATTCAGGATCCTTTTGGCAGCTTGCTGCAATCACCAAAGAAAGACAACATAGAGGTGAGAAAAATTTTAAGATTAAGGTATGGAGATTATTTGGATCAGAGCAGTGATGTGTTAATGGAAATCAGTAGCTATGTGTATGAAGATCCTTTCGCAGTATTCTTGAAGTCATCCAGTCAATTCATGCTTTGCAAGTTTATCAGCAGTCCACTTGGTTCAAAGTTTCCATGGGAGTTGCCTTTCAGTAGTTATTTCTCGTTGTTCATAAGCAAGCATTTGGGAAGAAATCAAACAGCAGCCAGCATGCTTACATGGTTGCATTGGCTGTTCCATTTCACTTGATCGGGTGGTGAAAAGTACAATTAGAGTAGGTTTGATGAATAAGCTCTACTTTGAGCATCTTTTCCAGCTTTTCAGTTGTGTTTAAGTATCGAGTCAATTTTTAGTTGAGTGAGAGTCAGTTTGTGTCATCAAGTCATCAATTTTCAGTCATGCATTTCAGTTTGAGTTTTTGATTCCATTGCCCAATGGATAAGGCACTGGTCTGCTCTCCCAAAGATCTGTCGTTCTTGGCACCTCCAAGGAGCTACCATCCCCATTGGAGCCAATGTTAGAGTCAGCCTTTGCAGCTTTCCTTCAGTGATCAAACATGCTCTTACAAAGTGATTTTAAGGTGTCAAGCTCAAATTTTGTCATTTCAATGAGTCTTCAAGCAAAATTTGGTCACTAGGCATTAGGTCTAGGGTTTGTTTTCATGCTTTTCAAAGTTGTCCAAATGTTGGTCCATGTCACCATTCAGCTGAGTGTACCATCATTCATAGGGTTTTCATCATCATGTCAGGTTCCAAAGAGTCATTTTACACCTTGTTCATGCTTCAGTTGTGCCTAGGTAAGGTCCATTTCCCTCTCCTAGGGTTTTGGAGGTAATTTCTCTTGGATGGTTAAATCATTAGAAAAACTTGTATCTTGATGTTCATACACCTTCCCCTATCATTAATGTACCTTATTAAACACTTCCCATCACTGATATCCCCCAAATTCCTCATTTTTGCACAAACCATAGTTTCTTGCCACAACTTGGCAATTTTCTAGGCTAGGCCTGTGTTTTTCCCTTTTGGACCCATTCCCCTCACTCAATATCTGAGATTTTACTTTCCCCTGCTTCCTAACATCCCTCCCTACTTCCCAAAATTTCCCCAAGAATTTAGAAGCCCCTTATCCCCTTCATTTCACTTCATTTCGACAAAATCCCTTGTTTCACACATCAGGATAGGTTTCACTCAAATGAGGTTTCAGAGAAATAAAAGATGAATTTTGGAAAACTGAGAGAGGTTTTTGTACAAAAAATGCCAAGGAAGAAAAAAATCCTTCACTTTTTACACAGGTGTAATGGTTTTGGAGAAATTTCAAGAATACCGTTGCCTTAGGAGAATTGATGCACTTGCAGGAAGTAGTGTTGGGAGATTTGATTTTTGACAGAGTAAATGAACTCCAAATTGAAAAATTCCACTTGGGTTGGAAATTACACTCCAACATATTTCCAACGAGCTATCACACGCCCAATTTGGACACCAGGAAGGCCTCCAAAAGCCTCCTGCAAAATGCACTATGTAGCGCGCTACGCATACAAAGAGCGTGCTACGCATTGGGCCAGAACTCAAAGTTTTTGTCATTTCTTCACCAAAGATCAAATTGACTCAGTCCCCTTTGTTCCAAATAAGTTTATGTGTGTTTTAATTTCTATTTTTCAAGGTTTGGTGTAGTTTGAAAATCGGATATGAGAGTTGAATGTCAAAAACCAACTCTATCTTGTTGAAGAAATGCCTCTCCATGGTTTTTGAATTGGTGTTTTAAAATAGTTTTGGTGTCACTTCCCACCTTGTTTTTCCATCTCCCATGATCTCATTATTATATTCTATTTTCCTAATCCCCTTACATCCCCTTACATCCTAAGTGACTTATTCCTAAACCCCTTTTTCCTATCCCCAAGTCACTTCATTCCCTATCATTCCCATTTCCCCATCTCATTTGTAAAGTCCTCAAACCCCTAGTTCCCAAACAATAAAGTGAGTGTCCTTGCACTTTAAATCTCACTTGAGTACAGTCCATTGTTCCCATTGCCTTATTTCCCACACTCCCCTCCTACTTAGCATATTTTGGCATTGAGACCAAGACACTAAACTCTTCATATTCACCTCGGGCAACATAGACGAAGAAGGCATTGAGGAGGCGTGAAAAGGAATAATCTTGGCCGAAACTTCTTTCAATGAGCATGATACTTGATGATGTACCCTCAGTCCAAATTTCAGCAAATTTGGAGAAAATTTTGTCAATTGTGATTTTTTATGCCTTAACACAGATTTTTCCGCCCAACGCGTAGCGCGTCGACGCACTCGCTTATGATTGGGACACTTTCTGGAGGAAAACTTTATATTTTTGGGTTTTTCATGGTAATTTATGCATGCTCCAGTATGGCCAAAGCATTTCACCAAGTTCTGGATGATCAAAAGGCCCAAAAACACCATGAAAACCACCTTTCTGCCACTTTTTGCACCAGCAGAAAGTACTTCTGGGAGAATGAAGTTTTGGAGGGGAAAATGAGCTCCAAATTGAAAAATTACACTTGGGTTGGATAGCCAACATCTAGGGCTTTCCAACGAGCTATCATGAGCTCAATTTGGACTCCGGTAAGTGCCCCAAAAGTAGGCTGAAAGGCGCGTTACGCATAGAGCTCAGGCGCGCTACGCATAGAGATTTTTGGTCCATTTGTCATCTTCCAGCTCAGGATTTCGGCCAGTTGGACCAGTTTTGCTTGTGGATGTAATTTTTGAGTTATCTTGATGAAATTTTATGGTTGTCATGTAACTTGGACTCACTTTTACCTATTCTAGATGATTCACTCCTAAAAAAGTAAAAATCAAATGTAAGAATCAGTTTCCTTCCTTTTAGAGGCAAGTTGTTTGGTTGCCTATATTCTAGCTCCTTGTTTAGAATTAGTTGGAACTGCTCCTAGAAGGAGGAATTCGACCCCTAGAGGCATGGGAAGGGGTTAGGATGGTCTATATGATGTAATTTCTGAGACACTATCAGGGTTGGACTCTTGGGAAAAGTTTGGCACACTATTGTACATATTTTCCACATTTTGGCTAAGGAAAGATCAGAGGTTTTGCAGCACCTGTTGGGATTCTTGTGGCTTTCAGTTTTGATGGTGTGTTCTCTCAGTTATTTGTAAGTTCTTTAAATTTTTAATGTATGCCATTCCCTTCTTTTGCTTCTGAAACTAAATGAATGAGTAAATGAGGTAGAATCCATTGATTCCAGTGCTCTGCCTTTAAATTTGTTTAGTTTTATATGTTTTTGCCAGTTTGGAGAGGATCCTTGTTCTCCCTTTCCCTCTTCAGCTCATTTTCATTCTTATCCATCCATACACATAATAAAAAAGCATCAAGACTACTGCCTACCTTGCCCCAACTCGAATTCTGCAAAGATCTGGCCTCATCCCCGAGCCCAAAATTGTTTTTCCCATTTTTCAAACAAAAACCCAAAAAATTTAAATCAAACCTTCCTATCTATTTACTAGCCTAAAATCAATATCCATTATAAGTCATCTCAGCCCCTTTGAAGACCTTTTTCCGAGATAGACCCGGAGAGAGCCCTCTCCTGTCCTCGTAGGGCTAGCTACGAGGCTGAGCGTGGTTTGATGTTGCCTTGAGTTTTACCTTATTTCAGCCTAAGGTAGATTCGAGCGCTAACACGAGCATGAGCAAGCATGTGTTTCTAACATATGAAACCGAAGAAAAAAATAATGATAAACATCATACCACAAGTATCCCAAAAAATAATTGCAACTCTTCTTTATTAACTAGCCAAAACTGAGTACAAAGTTCCTTGATCAACAAGCTAACATCCAAACAGATTCCAACCATTTCTTAGTGTGAAGAAAGGGGCTAAATAGCTTCACTCATCCTCAGGGGTTGAATCCATGAGGTGAGGAATAGATCCACAAAGTACTAAACTAAAAGCTGAAGTGTAGGATGCTCCAAGTGACTCACTTCTCATTACACTCAAACTGATTCATCTTGACTAAAGGATAACTTTACCTAATGAATCTACCCCTAGGTAAATTATCATTGACATAATTACATTTACCATTCATAGAAAGATTATTTTTTGAGATAAAATCAAAATTTACATTGAAACACCAAAAAAATCAGGAAATTGTCATATGCGCCATTTTCTTGTCATATGCGCAACGCCTTAAGGCTGTGTGCCCTCCATGTTCAAGGCAATTTTCACTGAACTACATGTGTCCAAATCAGGCCCAAGATGTCTTGTTGGAAATATTGTGAAGTCCTCTTTCTGAATATGCCTCCACCTCTCAAAATGAAGTTTATTTGACCTTCAAAATTTCAATCTCCCAAGACTTCTCTGTGCACAACGCCTAAGAAAAAATATGGGCAAAAACATGATTTTTTGGTGGTTTTTGGCCCTTTTGACTGACCAGTTTGCCTCAAAAACTTTATAAAATGTAAAGGGTGCATGTCTTCATCATTCTGAACCTAATGGTGGTGACCTTTTGCCCAAAAAATGTCCCTATCATTTGCGCAACGCCTTTGGTGCTGCGCATATTAATTTTTTTTTTGATATTTTCCTTATTCAGAAAAACATAGTCATACCCAGATTTTGCAAAAAGGTTTCAACATGCCTCAAAATTGGTAGATAAGTTGATGATGATGTGTCTAGGCTTGGAGGGAAGCCTCAACAAGAATGTCTAGTTTCTTCTTCTCCTCCATGGTCAAATTTTCAAATTTTTCTTTGGCACTTTTGAGCTTGGCCAATGCAATTTTCCCATTTAGTGCATGGTGTTTGGCTTTATTTCTCAATAGGTCATTAACCTTGTTTGCCTTTTCTAGCAGCTTATCCAAGTGTTTATTGGATATATCAAGCCACGACTCCCTGTTTTCATTGATCACTATAGCAAGTTTCTCATTTAGGGTTAGCTGATCAACAATCTTAGCCTCCCTTTGTCTCTCTAGAGCTAGAGATCTTTTCTGCCCTCTAGTTCTAGGCTTCTTCCTTGGTGCTTGTTTCTCTTCATAATTAAGTAAGCCATACTTCTCAAGTGTTTCATCTAGCATGGCTTTGGCCTTTTCTGCCTCCCTTTGAGCAATGACATACTTTACCTCATCAATGACCTATTTGGTCTTCAATTGCTCATTTTATTACTCAAGGAAGTGTATGACATATCTGGCCCTGTCAAGATTAGTCTAGAGCTCACTAATATTGGCATCCTTCCCTTTGATGGCTATTTTTGTGATTTTGTCATTTTCATCCTCATCTAGGTCAAGTAGCTGAAATTCTTGTTCTGTTTCATGAGTGTCCTCCTCATCATGAATGAATGGCTCAATGACCTTCTCTTTTCCTTTTTCCACCTGCTGTGTTGTTGTAGAAGGCATGGCCCCTTCCACTCCATGTGGATAAAACATATGCCTGAAGACTCTCTGGTAGGTTTTTGGCAATGGCTCAACCTCAACCATACCAGCCCACTTACGCTCATTGACCTCAATCCTATTGGGTGATCCAATGTCATGATGAGATGGAGATGAAGGAGGTGAAGGGGACTGATCTGATTATGATGAGTGTGGTATGGGATGAGATGGAGGGATGGAAGTGGATGGTTGGGATGATGAAGGGACATTTTGTGTATGCTGAGTAGAAGGGTCTCTGAATATATCATGGGCTATGAAGGTACTCCATGAAATGTTTAGTTGATTAAGATGGTGGAGGACTATGATCTTAATTAAGGAATGATGAAAAATACTTTTCATTTGATGTTCATATTCCCTTTTTTGGACAATAAATTCCATCTTATCTATGCTTCGGAAAAGATAGTAGGGTATGTTCAACATCTTTACCCTAGTGGAATGCATTAAGAGCCGTATGTGATAGGAATAGGGCCTTGAAAATTTTCCTTCACATGAAAAGTATTTCATGATTATCTTCATCATCAGTGCATATCTATCCTAAAGGTGGGAAACATGAAATAACCTCTTTCTCTAATTCTTATACCTTGGTTTCAAGAAGGGCTCAAATTATTTTTCCTCCAAATCACTCTTTTTGAACCACTTCTCCCCAACATTCAGGATCCTGGTAGCAGCTGAAATGATGACAGTTGAGATAGTAAAGGTGACTCTAGCCAAAGTGACTTGGTTGTTGTGGAGGTTGGATATGAAGATCTTGGTCAACATGTGATGGTGATGAACCCTCTGAATTTGTTCACAAAAATCATAACAACCAACATATTTGAAACATGTTACTGTCATTAGAGAAGCTAAAAGTTCCCTTGTGTTGGTAGGTTCAAGTCTTATTATCCTGCCTCCTTTATGTGACCTCCTAGCTTCTATTTCCTCTTCCTCATTGTATGGTATGTTATGTTCTTCTTCTGTTGCCATGGTGTTTTTTTCAAAACCCTAGGGATTAGGAAAAGGAAATGGGAAAGGGAAAATGAGGGAGATATTTTCTAGGGATGTGTGAAATGGGGAGGGGATAGGGAGTAGTAATATGATAGATTTAGGATAGGGATTTAGGGATTGGGAGCCTAGGTAGATGTAACACTTAGGACTTAGGTTTTTGGGAAAATTTTCTAGAAAAGGGGAATTTTGCAAATGAGGGGTTTTGGAATGGGTTTTTATAAGTGTGGGAAGGATGCAAAGAATAAGGGAGTGAATTTTGGGAGTTGTGAGTGTTATGGGGAAATGCTAGAGTTTTGAATGGTTAAAACACCAAATTCTCAAGAAAATTACACAACATCAAACAAATAAACTTGAAGGAGGTAAATGATGATGGAAGACACCTTTACTCATTTGTTGGAAGCTCAAACAACTGTTGCAGAAGTTCTGGAGGTGATTTGGTGCAATTTGGATGATTTTATGGCTTGCTAGACATATGCACATCACCTTCAGGCTATGCACAACGCCTTAAGTTTGTGCGCAACACCTTCAGGATATGCACAACGCCTTCAGGATATGCTCAACGCCTTTAGCTTGTGTGCCCTCTGCTCAATTTTTCTCCAATTTTGCCCATAAAATTGAAAAATCGCTCTCTTCAAGTGTTTGCTCGATGGAATAGGAGGAAAATGAATTTAAAATTGATGTCTAAGAGTATTTAGTACTTTAGTACTGAATTTTGATTTAGATCAAAAACCCACGTTTCCTATGTTTCTTTTCACTTTTTGAAAACATGCTAAATATCCTTTTTTCTTTGACTTTTCTTCTTTGCAGGATGAAGTTGCTAGAGTTTGACACTTTTCACTTTGATTTGGTGGTATTCAGTTTGGCATATGAAGTCAGATTTGGCAGCTTAGGGACATAGCTTATTACATATAGAAAGCATTAAATTACATATAAAATAAAATAAATTAAAACTTTGTTTTTGAATAAAATTACATTTGAGTATGAAAATCATACTTGAAACCATAATTACAACTTTAAAAATATCATATTTACATGCTAATAATCCTCTACTGATAATAATGAAATTTTTATTGAGTCACTCTCACACCCTTTGTTGACCTTATTGAGATGAAATGGTGCATTTTGGACCTTGAGCAATGAAACCTAATGACCTAATGGCACCTTGAATGACCTGACTCCATGGTTGACTTTGACTGACATAAGACATAGTGAAATGAGATTTTAAAAAGTGTTTTTATGCTAAAAAAGACATGAAGGTGGGCCAGAAAATGTGAAAATTTGAGGGAGAGTGAGGTTTTATGACCAGGGCTACCATTAGTGAATCAATTTTTTACATGACCTAATGGAATGATAAAAAAAAATTTGAGTGGGACACCTAAAATGAATATGAAAACAATAATTTTGATCACTGATGGCGTAATGCATATTATAACGCTGACATCGACATTATTGGGGATGGAAACTCCTTGGAGGTGTCAATAACACCATAGACCAAGTGCCTAACCATTGGGCCAATACGATAAAAAAACTTCAAACTGAAATGCATGACTAAATACTGACAACTCAATGACACAAATTGATTTTGAAACTGATTGAAATTGACTCGAAAAATGACTCAAAACTTAACTTACTTTTCTGAAAACTTAACTTGAAATAGTATAAACTCAATTGAACCTCCATGGCCTTCACTTCGGGCTTCGAACTCCAATTCTTTTCCACTTCACACTTGCAAGAATATCAAACTGATATACAATGAGGATGAAAAAAATTTCACAATTTCAGATAAAAAAATATAGTGCTTCAGGAGCCAACCATTAACTGGCCCTCCTAAGCAACTTTTCCCATCCATTTCTTCCAAGAGATATGCATTTTGTCCATGAGAAGTTGTAATTTGAAAAGTTCCTTTCCATAAATTATCGAACTTCCCATGCTTACCCTTGTCTTCATTCCTGGCATCCCAACGAAGTACTACATCACCAATATTGAAATCATCTTGTTTGGTTTTTATGTCATAGATTTGCTTGATATTATCATGGAGCTTGGAAGTATTCTGAAACACTTCTTCTCTTGTCTATTGTACATGAATCATTTGTTTTATGCAGCGCTGTATGCCATTTTCTTCACTTCCCGCTTCTTGTAAAAGTTTCATGACTGGGACAACCAATGAAGAAGGAAAAATTGTATCCACGCTGTAAAATACCTATAATGGAGACATGCCAATGGATTTCTTGCTGCTTACCCGATCTTCCCATAGTGCATTAATTATCTTCTTGTGCCAATTCTTCTTATTTTCCTCCAACATCTTTTTGATTATGTTGATCAAAGACTTATTGGAGGACTCTACCAATCCATTTCCTTGTGGATCATATGTTGTAGAATGACCCAACTTAATGTTATACCTATCACAAAATTCTTCCATCTTCTTTGATTTGAAAGCTGCGGCGTTATCCTTGATGGTATTTCTAGGACAACCAAACCGGGACAATATGTTAGCTTCTAAAAACTGAATTATAACTAAGTCTGTAGCTTGCTTGGTTGGGATAGCTTCGATCCACTTTGTTAAATAGTCTGTGGCGGTAAGTATCCATATGTGTTGAGTGGATGAGGGTGGATATATTTCACCAATAAAGTCTAAGCACCACTGCTGGAAAGGAGCTTCAACTGAAATGGGTTTTAATGGTAAAGGAAGAAGCTTACGTTTACCTTGGAAAAGTTGGCATTCATGGCAGTTCATGACCGTCTTGTACAAATATGCAAACAACGTCAGCCAATAGTAACCCACTCTCATTGCTTTGTTATCTATGGTCTTCCAGTATAAGTGACCTCCACAATCTCCTTTGTGGAAATCCTTTATCACTTCTTTGGACTCATCTTCAACCAAGCAATTAAATAACACTCCTCCAGGATCCTTCCAGTAGAGTGCACTATCTAGTATGCAATATTTTGAAGCTTTAAGCTTCAAGGACCTTCTCTTACTCTTTGATATGCCCGAAGGAGTGTTCAAATGTTGTAAGACATAAATGATATCAACATACCATGGAGATGATGAAAAGATATCTTATACCTGAATAAGACTTGCACCTTCTTCGTCATCAGATAGTGCTGATATGAGATTGATGTCAAGTGCATGTAGATTAGACTCAACCATAAGCTTGGATAAGCCTTGCCATTTTATCAGCTTGGTCAGCTTGATCTCAAGGTGATACTCTAAGAGCGCTTCTATCAACCTACCTCTTCTTCCTTCTAGATCTATTTGCATGAGTACTTCTTTAATCGTTGCATTTGGAACATATGCCAAAATATGTGAGTGTAGAATATAAACACGGAAGTCCTTGAGTGCTTTAAACAAATCCAAGGCCTGTTTCTCAATTATGTTGTATCAGAGGGCTGCATCCATTATTTTGCGACTGAATAATGCTATTGGCAGCTATGTCCCATATTTTTTATGCATTATCACTGCTGCCAAAGTATGCTTACAAGAAAAAGAAAATATAATGAAATCTAGAGAATAATCGGGACTTGTAAAAAATGGAGCAGTCGTCAAAGAAAATTTCACAGAGTTGAATGAATTACAAGCATTTTTAGACCATTTTACATTATTCTCCTTCTTCAGCATGTTAGTTAACTCTCTAATATGTTCTGCCAAGTTGGGAATGAACCTATGTAGGAAATTCATCCTACCATTGAATGCTTGGACTTCCTTCTTGTTACGAGGAAAATAAATTTGTTGTATCACTTCAACTCTAGAAGGATATATCCAAATCCCATATTTTGAAGTGATGTGACCCAACAAATTCCATTCCTCCATAGAAAATAGGCACTTCTTTGGGTTAAGAGATATCCCAAATTTTCTACATCGCTGGAACACAACTCTCAAATGGTATAAATGCTCATCATCTGAATTTGAATAAACAGTAAGATCATCTAAATAAAAAACAAGGAAGATATCTTTCTCGTTACCAAAATCTATGTCTATGGCATGTTGGAAAGTGGCCCCGATATTATTCAAACTGAACGACATCTTGGCATATTTAAACGTACCCCATGGTGTAGTGAATGTTGTATTATCCTGATCATATTCATGCACAAGGATCTGATTGTACCCTGAGTAACCATCCAGCAATGACATCTTGTTGGCTCCTACAACTCGCTGAAGTATGCGGTCCATTTTGGGCAGCGACTAATTGTCTTTCAACGACACTTTGTTTAGATTTCTGAAATCTATACATAGTCGGATTTCACTGGTCTTCTTTCGCATTGGAACCAAATTAGAGATCCAATCAGAAAATCTGAATGGAACAATAATTCATGCCTTATAGAGCTTGTTTACCTCATTCTCAATAGATGGAAAAATCCTTGGGTTTATTCTCCTGAGCTTCTGCCTAAAATGATTTTGGTCTGGCTTTATCGGGATAGTGTGTTGAATGATATATTTATTGTACACCTTTAGATCTAAGTAATCCCTAGAAAATACGTCATAAAACTCAGTAAACAAATCAACATATTTAGGCTTTACCTCTGGAGGCAAAGACTTTGAAAGCTTGATGAACTTTGGCTGCTCTGTTGTTCCAATATTAACATCTTCTATGCCTTTTTCTGTGGGGACCAAAGTAGGTTTTCTTGCCACGTCATATTGATCAAATAATTCTTCCAAAGGTATGAGACCCTTTGGAATTTTATTGTCCTTGAGCTGAAGTATGTCAATCTGATCTGCCTCGATGAGTTGGTCATCCTTGTCGTACACTTCGTCCATAGAACAGTTCTCAAACTAACCTTCACTTTGAAGGAAATTGTTCACCTATTTATCGTCCCATAATACTTGCCAAAATTTTAAGTTATTAGGAATGGTAGGCCTGTGCTTTATATGAATCTCAAAATTTTTTATTTGAAAACATTGTAGATTTGAAATTACTTGCAGCAGTGGCTAATGAATCAGCCATCAAATTTTGCAACCTTGGCACTACTTAAGTGTATATTCTGAAAACATTCTCAAAATGTCAAGTGTTGCATTTGTATATTGCCTCATCCTTGGGTGATTAGCTTGAAACTCACCTTTGATTTTCTTAATTACCATCTCTGAATCACCATAGACTGCAATTATTTTAGCTCCTAATTTTTTCAAAATTTTCAGACCGGTAATGAGTGCCTCATATTTAGCCTCATTGTTCGTACAATCGAATGCTAATTTGTAGGAACACAACCTAAAATTATTAGGGAATTTATTTTTCTGTTGAAATGGGATATGGATCCATAAACCAATGCCAACCCTGTCTTTGCCAATAGAACCATCAAAATCCATGCTCCAAACACCATCTTCTTCCTCAAGGTACTGAAACTCTTGACTCTGATTTGACACAATTTTTTGATCTGATTATTTAAGCCATTCTGAACTTTCATATGCCTTCTCTGATGGTTGTTCGGATATAGTAGGCAGATTCTCTTTCTCTTTTTCTAACATTGTTGTAATGCAATATGAAACTTCAGGAACATCGTATATTTCTACTAATTGACAATCTACATCATTTAATCTAGAATCATTGTACAATATGAAGGGCTCTAAATCTTTATGTACAACGTTTATAGGATGATTATTAGGCCTTTCCTTGTTTTTGATCATGTATTTCATTTTAGTCTCACATTATAGTTTTCTCATTTGACCGAAGACAAGAATTGTTGCGTAGGAAAAGTCCAATTGCAGTGTACCTCTCAATTTAGCCCCCCATGATCTTGATAACAACATACCGAAACATGGAAGAATGTGAGCAACTACCACGTCCATTCGGAAATTTTTGGTTGGGATCTGCTCTAGGGAGACAACTAGATATTTCATTAGACCCAAACAACGGACACCACCAGAATCAAAAGAATATAAATCATGATATGGGTGGGTTATGTCAAGGCCAAGCTTCTCCATGATGGCTTTGGGCATGAGTTTATGGGAGGCACCGAAGTCTAGCATAGTGTTATTAAGGATGAATTGATGGAATTTGAGACTCAAGTAAAATGGTGGGACCTCACTATCTTCAGACTGACCATCGATTGTGAGACCAAATGTTAACTCGGGCTTATCAACCAGTATATTAACCATGTCAGATAAAGGGTCAACTTTCAAGGTTTTGACTACATGGGATTTATATTTGTCAACTTTGACTAATTTAGTAAGAGAAATAGACACCTTTTACTTTTAAATTTCTGACTCTAAATTAAAAGGTATAGTTCTATCTACCTCTCGTATGAAAATATCCCTTTTCTTAACATGATCTCTCGGTGCAGCTTCTTTTCTCTAAATATCTCTTTCTTTGACAGGTGCACTTGTAGAAGGCTGATTGCTTCTATTATGATTTGGAGCAGCAATCTCTTTACCCTTATTTTGATTGACTTAGGAAACTTGCTTCTGTGGTACTTATTTCTGTTGAACTGTCTTTTTCAGAGGTGGATTGATCATTAGGGGAATTTTGAGGTCTAAAATGGGCCTCGTAAGAAAAATGTACAAAAAAATAAACATTATAAGAACCAATAGGATTCAAGATGATGATGTCAACCATGGGGGATGATTCACCATTTTTTAAGCAAAAGGTTACAATGATTAAAAAATAATAAAATAATAAAAATACTTTTTCAACTCGTATTTTCAACTTATCTCCCAAATTTTTTACTCAAATTTCGAGCGAGAGTACTCATTGGATGCAAAATTTAATTCCTCATCCAAGGAGTACCCATGTTGCATACTTTCGATGGACTCTGCTACACGAAAAGTGAGAAATACATAAAAAAAAACGTGATTACAATCACGTTTTTCATGTATTTCTCATTTTTTGTGTAGTAGGACCCATCAAAATTATGCAACATGGGTACTCCTTGGATGAAGAATTAATTTTTTCATCCAACGAGTACTCTCGCTCGAAATTTGAATAAAAAAATTGGGAGATAAGTTGAAAATATGAGTTGAAAAAGTAGTTTTTTCTTTTTTCCCTCTAAAATTTGATGATGTAATCAAATCTTATTTTATTATTTCCACTATTATTTTAGGAGGCCCATTTTAGACCTCAAAATTCCCCTAATGTTGGAACATCATGGGTCCTCAAGGAGTACTACCTTTGCTGGGAACTCAATGCATTCAGGTATCCTCTCATATAATGATCAGATTCTACTTCTAACTCATGATCATTTGCCAATATGAATTCTTTATCACTAGATGAAATTTTTTTTCCACATATTCTTCATCCTCGGTCAGACAGATGGGCTGACCATTGACTATGAAAAGAAGGTTCTCCTCTATGGTTGGTTCTTCTTCTTCATCACTCTGAGCATAGTTTTGTTGTAGTGGTGTCCTAATTTTCTGCTATTGGTTTGTTTCGGGAGCTCTTTACTCTATCTGCTTTATCTAGAACTGAGGCTATTGCTACTGGCCTCGAAAGTTTGGATTTCTGATTTGTGGCTCTATTTGTCTATCTAAAATAGACATTTTATCGGCCATTCTTTCCATGGTCCTAAGAAAAGCATCAAATTTAGTGTCGAATGAAGTGGAAGATTCCTCTTTAATGGTTAATTTACATTTAGTTTTGACTTTTGACTTTTTAATCAAGAGGTTGGCCTCAACACTCACTGAATTTCTGGTCATTTCTTCTAGAGTAGTAGGATTTCTTTCTCTCAATGAGTAGGCCATATCTGGGTCAAAATCATTGGGATAACGCAGAAGGGCCAAACCAGGAGGTGGTTTCATTTCATTTGGGATGGAGTTATAGATTCTGAGGTATCACGAACTATAATCAGGCATAAATTCATTAGGATTTTGCTTCAAGGAATCATACTCAACAAGGATTTGTAAAGGATTTTTCTTTTCATCCCACCTAGCTAGGAAAGCATGAGTTAGTTCAGCACGAGTCCTAATAGAATTAGCTGCTAGGGCACATTACCAAACCTTAACTTCACCAGAAAAGCTTTGTGTGATGATTCACATCTTGGCATCATCTGCATCTAACTCTTCAAGATCTGTGAAATTTGTGATTTTGGCCATGTTTTGATGGGCAGTGATTTCAGAGTTTTCATCAAAGGGGGGAATTCTTTGGCCATATCCTTGAGGCAGATCAGCAAGATTACAAAGGAGAACTAAAGTTTTGAATCGAGCCATTATTCCTGTTGAGTGGAGTACTAGATTGACAACAGGAGGGGTGGGATGAATAGGTAAAGGAGTTGAAGTTGTTGATACTGAAGTGGAAGGTATGTATGATAAATTCGAAGGTGCAGATGAATATACTACAATTGACTGAGTTTGAGGTTCATATGAAACAAAAAATTCTTCCGGATGGGATAATTGGATCCACTCCTTAATGTCAAGGTCAGATGCAGGCTTAATTTATTCGGAAAACCAATCTTTCAAAGAACTAAGATCTAATTCAGACAAAGATTTTACCTCAGATAATCTTAGAGGATCAAATACAATATCAGACAAAGAATTTTCAGATTTGGATTTAAATAAAGACAATTCAAACTTTAGGTCATAAGGTATATCTTCTAGAGAAAGTAACTTAGCTGGTAGAGTAACTGATCTTACTAATGGAACTAGTCTTGATTGAATGTGTGCAGTTTGATATCGATGTCCTCGAAAGAAATTCTCTAGATCATCAATCGGATCGATTGGATCAGGGTATGGATTCGCTCTGGTATATCTTGTAGAAGCTAGATCTGCTACGAGGCACTGCAATTGTGAAATCAGCCTTATGAAACTCAATCCTATCCTCCAAAGGATCAGTTTCTGATAAATGTTTTTCATACACCCAGGGAAAATTTGTCTTTTTGCTCCCTGGCAACGATGCCAGAATGTTATCACTCCGCCAGATTCCCAAGGCTGAATAAGGAATCCCAACAAAGGTAACCACAGACCAAGCTTTTGACTTGATAGCTAGCCCTATCAAAGTCGGAGAGGGCTCTCTCCAAAAGGTCACAGCCAGGAGGGCTGGAGGAAATTTTTTTTTTTAGGCTAGATATTAAGTGCAGGGGTTGTTTTGATTCGATTTGGTTGGGTTTCACTGGATGAAGAAATTAGGTCAAGGGAGCTAGGTCAGGGAAAATGAGATAGGGTTGTAGGGATTCAATGGGGCAAGGTAGGCATAAGGCCTACCACTTAAAAATGATTGTGATCAGATGGTTTTGAGACTGAGGAGAAAGCTAGGAAGAGCATGGGAGATGTATTCTTCCTAAATAGAGGAAAATGGACAAACTATGATCAATTCCCCAAAACAGAGCAAGAGCAAGCATGTGTTATGATTATCAAACTTGAAAGAGATCATACCATAGAGATTTATTGAACATTGTTACAATAAATTCTAACATATGAAATTGAAGAGAAAAAAATGATAAACATCATACCACAAGTATCCCAAAAAATAGCGGAAACTCTTCGTTATTAACTAGAAAAAACTGAGTACAAAGTTCCTTGATCAACAAGCTAACATCCAAACAAATTCCAACCCTTGCTTAGTGTGAAGAAAGGGGATAAATAGACATCAAACAAGCTTCACTCATCCTCAGGGGTCGAATCCATGAGGTGAGGAAGATATCCACAAAGTAATGAATTGAAAGTTGAAGTGTAGGATGGTCCAAGTTACTCAGTCCTCATTACACTCAAACTGATTCATCTTGAATAAAGGATAACTTTGCCTAATGAATATACCCCTAGGTAACTTATCCTTGACATAATTACATTTACCATGATGAATTACATTCATAGAAAGATGATTTTCTGAGACAAAATCAAAATTTACATTGAAAAACCAAAAAGATCAACAAACTGTCATATGCGCAACGCCTTAAGGCTGTGCACCCTCCATGTTAAAGGAAATTTTTGACTGACCTACATATGTCCAAATCAAGCCCAAGATGGCTTGTTGGAAAGATTGTCAAGTCCTCTTTCTGAATATGCCTCCACCTGTCAAAATGGTGTTGATTTGACCCTTCAAATTTTCAATCTCCCAAGACTGCTTTGTGTGCGGCGCCTAAGCAAAAATATGGGTAGAAACATGATTTTTTGGTGGTTTTTTTTCCCTTTTGATTGACCAGTTTGCCTCGAAAACCTTATAAAATGTACAAGGTGCATGTCTTCATCATTTTGAACCCAATGGTGGTGACCTTTTTCCCAAAAAAGTGTCCCTGCCATTTGCAAAATGCCTAGATCACTGCATATATGACAAATTTTCTAATATTTTCCTTGTTCAGAAAAACACAGTCATACCCAAAATTTGCAAAAAAAATTCAACGTGCCTCAAAATTGGTAGATAAGTTGATGATGATGTGTCTAGGCTTGGAGGGAAGCCTCAACAAGAATGTCCAATTTCTTCTTCTCCTCCATGGTCAAATTTTCAATTTTTTAATTGTCACTTTTGAGCTTGGCCAATGCAATTTTCCCCTTTAGTGCATGGTGTTTGAATTTATTTCTCAATAGGTCATTATCCTTGTTTTCCTTTGCTAGCAGCTTCTCCAAGTGCTGATTGGCTCTATCAAGACATGGCTCCCTGTTTCATTGATCACTATAGCAAGCTGCTCATTTAGGGTTAGCTAATCAGCAAGCTCAACCTCCCTTTTCCTGTCTAGAGATAGAGCTCTTTTCAGCCCTCTAGTTCTAGGATTCTTCCTTGGTGCTTGTTCCTCTTTATCATCAAGTAAGCCATACTTCTTATGTGTTTCATCTAGCATGGCTTTGGCATTTTCTGCCTCCCTTTGAGAAATGGAATACTTTACCTCATCAATGACCTGTTTGGTCTTCAAATGCTCATTTAAATGCTCAAGGAAGTGTATGACATATTTTTCTCTATCAATATTAGTATGGAGCTCACTAATCTTGTCATCCTTCCCTTTGATGGCTGCTTTGGTGATTTTTTCATTTTCATCTTCATCTAGGTCAACTAGCTGAAATTCCCGCTCTGTTTCATGAGTATCCTCCTCATCATGAATGAATTTCTCAATGACCTTCTCTTTGCCTTTGTCCACCTACTCTGTTGTTGTATAAGGCATGGCCCCTTCCACTCCATGTGGAGCAAACACATGCCTGAAGCCTCTCTGGCAGGTTTTTGGAAATGGCTCAAACTCAACCATACTAGCCCACTTAGGCTCATTGACCTCAATCTTGTTGGGTGATCCAGTGTCATGATGAGATGGAGATGAAGGAGGTGAAGGGGACTGATCTGATGATGATGAGTGTGCTATGGGCTGATATGGAGGGATGGAAGTGGATGGTTGGGATGATGAAGGGATATTTTGTTTATGCTGAGTAGGAGGGTCTCTGAATATATCATGGGCTATGAAGGTACTCCATGCAATATTTAGTTGATTAAGATGGTGGAGGACTATGATCTTAATTAAGGAATGATGAAAAATACTTTTCATTTGATGTTCATATTCCATTTTCTGGACAATGAATTCCATCTAATATATGCTTCAGAAAAGGTAGTAGGGTATGTTCAACATCTTTACCCTAGTGAAATGCATTAAGAGCCGGATGCGATAGGAATAGAGCCTTGAAAATCTTCCTTCACATGAAAAGTATTTCATGATTATCTTCATCATCGGTGCATATCTATCCTAGAGGTGGGAAAAAGAGAAGAACCTCTTTCTCTCATTCTTATACCTTGGTTTCAGGAAGGGCTCAAAGTAGTTTTCCTCCAAATCACTCTTTTTGAACCACTTCTCCCCAACATTCGGGATCTCGGTAGCAGTTGAAATGATGGAAGTTGAGACAGTAAAGGTGACTCCAGCCAAAGTGACTTTGTTTTTGTGGAGGTTGGATATGAAGAGCCTGGTCAAAATGTGATGGTGATTAACCCTCTGAATTTGTTCACAAAAATCATAACAACCAACATATTTGAAACATGTTACTATCATTGGAGAAGCTAAAAGTTCCCTTGCATTGGTAGGTTCAAGTCTGATTATCCTGCCTCCTTTATGTGACCTCCTAGCTTCTGTTTCCTCTTCCCCACTGTATGGTATGTTATGTTATTCTTTTGTTGCCATGGTGTTTTTCTAAAAATCCTAGGGATTAGGAAAAGAAAATGGGAAAGGGAAAATGAGGGAGATATTTTCTAGGTATGTGTGAAATGGGGAGGGGATAGGGAGTAGTAATATGATAGATTTAGGATAGGGATTTAGGGATTGAGAGCCTAATTATATGTAACACCTAGGACTTAAGGTTTTGGGAGAAAGTTATAGAAAAGGGGATTTTGCAAATGAGGGGTTTGGGAATGGGTTTTTATAAGCGTGGGAAGGATGCAAAGGGTAAGGGAGTGAATTTTCGGATTTGTGAGTGTTAGGGGGAAATGATAAGGTTTTGAATGGTTAAAACACCAAATTCTCAAGCAAATTACGCAAAATCAAACAAATAAACTTGAATTAGGTAAATGATGATGGAAGACACCTTTACTCACTTGTTGGAAGCTCAAACAACTGTTGCAGAAGTTCTGGAGGTGATTTGGTGCAATTTGGATGATTTTCTGGCTTGTTGGACATATGCAAAGTGCCTTAAGGCTATGTGCAATGCCTTAAGGCTGTGCACAACGTCTTCAGGATATGTGTAGCGCCTTCAAGATATGCGCAGCGCCTTTATCTTGTGCACCCTCTGCTCAAAGTTTCTCCAATTTTTCCCAGAAAATCGAAGGATCACTCTCTTCAAGTGTTTGCTCAATGGAATAAGAGGAAAATGAATTTCAAATTGTTGTCTAAGAGTCTTTAATACTTGAGTGAATTTTGATTTAGATAAAAAACCCACTTTTCCTATGTTTCTTTTCACTTTTTGAAAGCATGTCAAATATCCTTTTTTCTTTTACTTTTCTTCTTTACAGGATGAAGTTTCTGGAGTTTGGCACTTTTCACTTTGATTTGGTGGTCTTCAGTTTGTCATACGAATTTGGAGTTGGAAACTTAGGGATAGAATGTATTACATATAGAAATTATAAAATTACATAAAAAATAAAATAAATTAAAACTTTATTTTTGAATAAAATCACATTTGAGTATGAAAATCATACTTGAAACCATAATTACAACTTTAAAAATATCATATTTACATGCTGATAATCCTCTACTAATGATAATGAAATTTTTATTGAGTCACTCTCACACCCTTTGCTGACCTTATTGAGATGAAATGTGCATTTTGGACCTTGAACAATGAAACCTAATGACCTAATGGGACCTTGAATGACCTGCCTCCATGGTTGACTTTGACTGAAATAAGACATAGTGAAATTATTTTTTCAAAAGTGTTTTTATGCTTAGCAAGACATGAAGGTGGGCCAGAAAATGTGAAATTTTGAGGGAGAGTGAGGTTTTAAGACTAGGGCTACCATCAATGAATCATTTTTTTGCACGACCTAATGGAATTATAAAAAAATTTCTGAGTGGGACCCCTAAAATGAATATGAAAAGAGTAATTTGATCACTGATGGTAGAATGCATATTCTGACACTAACAGACCCCAGATAGGCTGGAAGGTAAAGGTCGGTTTGGGTAACTGTGATAGCGGGAACAACAACACCTTCAGAGAATTACCAGGTATTCTTTTGAAATTTAATTCTCCTTTAAAATTCCAATTGTTCTCCAAGTAAAATTAAAAAATTAGGTCTTTATAATGTTTAATTAAAATTGCAAAGTTATGGTTTTTAATAAATTCTCTGGTTAAATTTTTGAATTTCAGGTCTTACACTCCTTGCATGCAAGATCACCCTCCTAGAAAATAAGGATCTTCTCCCACTTCACTCACCTAACTCATCGATCAAGTGACAAGTGGCAAGCTTGCACTGAAACCCTAATCTCAGCTTGCATGTGGTTTTCTTTATAACGATCCCAATTGATTGTTCATTCTCACAATGACTATTCACTTGGAGCTAAGCACATTTTCTCATTGCATGGAGAATTTTCTCACTCTTGCTCACAAGTCATGCGCCGATTCTTGATAAGTTTTGCAAAGTGCCACTTTTGTTTGCTTTTTTTTTTTTTTAGTGTCACTTTTTCTTTCTTTAATGGAATTTCATTCTTATTTTTGCATATGAAGTGTTGTTTTTCTCTATTCTTACTCCTAAAAGTGTCATCTTGCTAGTGCATGTGGAATTTCTTCTAACTCTTCGCATTCCATGACCTTTCACCTTCTAGTCATGATTGCGAGAGGATATATAAAAACTTGCAAATTGTTTTTCATACTTTCACTATGATCTAGACTTATTACTGATCATCACTTAGTCATTTTTTAGATTTTCTCTCTCTCATTACACATTGTGCACTTATAGGAAATAGGCTCTCACTCCTTGCCCACAACAATCCCGAACTACGCACTCTGAAGAAGTAACCTCTTCTATAATGCAGTGCACATTGTTTTTTCATAGTAAGGCATCCCTTTCCCATTGAAGTTGTGACCTATTCCCTTGCCAAGTCTCCCTATCACACTATGCACTTCTAGTCAACAGTGTGCATCTCCCTGTCTCTTGTTGATTCAACCTACACCCAGGAGGAGCCTCTCTCCCACACAAGTGCGCACTATGCAATTATAAGCTCCAAACTTGACTCCATTGTGCATTTTGATCCTGACTTACGTAATACCTGGCTCTCTCTTCCTTCCCTTTACCCAGTGTGCTCTTCCAATGGCTAGTCAAGACACCCTATCTCGCATTTTAAGATTTTTCTCCTAACTTGTGCAATCCTTCCCAGTCATTATATTTTGCATAGTTTACATGTGATAGCTAGGAGATTTCTAGGAACTAATTGTAGGTTTTAACCCTGTACATAAATTATTTGCAAAAAAATTCTTAAAAAATAGAAAATAAACAATAAAGAGAGTATAAAACATAAAACAGATATACACAGATATTTTCCCCTAGATCCAAAATCGGGACTACCAACTTTATTTTTCATTATATTCCTTTTAGTGTTACAACACATATATATACATGTCGAAGAATTCATAAACCCCAATCCATTAACCCTTGATTAGAACACAACCATAGTTCCGTGACTGGCTCTACAAAAAATACCATGAGTCGAAAACCATCATGCTCAAAACCATGTGCAAACCCATGCACAAAACCATAGGCGGGTATGCCCACCTATGGAAAGAATATGACACACACCCAACGTTCTCCCACTCGTTGTTTTATTTCCACAGGGGGCCACAGGAGAGCTTAGCCATTGATCCATCCCTACAATGCCCATTGTTTCTCTACACTAAGAGAACTTCTTAGTGCTCACAAACTTCGTCAATGAATTTGCAACATTCTTCAAAGTGTCCACCTTTACCAACAACACCATTTTATCATCAACCATATCTCTCATAAAGTGATATTTAACATCAATGTGCTTTGTCTTTGAATGATAATAAGGGTTCTTAGCCAAGAAAATTACACTTTGGCTACCACAGTCTATCCTTATAGATCACTACACAAACCCATACTTGAACACAATCTCTGCAACCAAACTGCTTCCTTGCTTGCATGAGTGGCTGCCATGTATTTTGCCTCTGTAGTTGACAAAACCACTACATATTTTCTTTTACTCATCCAACTGACTACAGCTCCAAATAGGCTAAACACATACCCACTTGTAGATCTTAGTTGGTCCAGATCTCAAGCCCAGTATGCATCAACAAAACCATGGATGTACAAAAATCTGTCCAATCTTGGTCTTCCTTGGTAGCATGAACCATAATCACTAGTGCCACAAAAATATCTAAAAACCCACTTCACTGCTGTTCAATAATCCTTCCCTGTTTTTGACATATACCTACTCAATAATCTCACTACATGTGCAATGTATGGTCTAGTACAGACCATTGCATAAATTAGACTACCCATTTCAATCACATATGGAACATGGGACATATTCCCCTCTTCTTCTTGTGTCTTGGGACACTATTCGGCAAATAGCTTTACACCAACAGGAATAGGAACCTTCACCAGTTTACTACCCTACATATTGAACCTCTGTAATATTGTCTCGACATAATTCCTCTAGTTTAACTAGAGCTTCCTCTTTTCCTGATCTCTCTTAATTTCCATGCCCAAAATATAGTTTGCAGCACCAAGATCCTTCATGTCGTATTTGGAGAAAAATTGGGTCTTCAAATCCTAGATAATTTCTTTTTCATTTCCAATCAGCAACATATCATCCACATACAAGACCAAATAAATAACATGGTCACCAATTAATTTAAAATACACACAGTGATCCTCTTTACTTCTGGTGAAGCCAAGTCCCCATATATAGATATAAAATTTTTGATACCACATCCTTGGTGACTATTTTAACCCATACATAGACTTTTTTAAATGGCATACCAGTTCTTTCTTACCCTTCACTACAAAACCTTCAGGTTGCTTCATGTATATCTCCTCTTCCATATCCCCGTGAAGAAATGTTGTCTTCACATCCATCTGTTCTTCCTCAAAATCAAATACAACAACAATAGATAAAAGTAATCTAATAGAAGTAACCTTGGAAACAGGAGAAAAAATGTTACCAAAATCAATTCCCGACACCTGGAAATAACCTTTTGCTACCAACCAAGCTTTGTATTTCTCCACCTTGTCTTCCACATTCTTCTTCTTCTTAAACACCCATTTTCTCGCAATGGGCTTCCTTACAATCGTCAACTCCACTAGATACCATGCCTTATTTTTGTGCAAAGATGCCATTTCATCAACCATGGCCTCCTTCTAGAGTTTTCGATCCTCTGAATCCACTGCCTCCTTGATAGTTTTGGGATTATCATCAGTGATAATCCCAAAATTTTAACAAAAAACAAATGGAATATACCTTTCTTACTACCTTATTTCTCGAACTGATCTTCTCACAGCTAGGGTTTGTGGCTCTTCCTTTTCTGAATCTTGTTATGTTGTAGAGTCTGTGTTGGGGAAATTATATGTGTTATAATTCCAACATTAAATTATCAATCCGGGGTCATAAGACATAGAGGCACAAGTGCAGGTAACGTAAGATTAGAGCATCTAACCTAAACTAGAGTGAGAAAATCAATTTACTGTTTAAGTACGAAATGCTATTTATAGTTTAAAACTAATCAATTGACAAAATAACATGCTCAAGAAACACATATTTCTATTGCAAAAGAACATCAATCAATATTCAAATAATATAACCATTGTTTTAAACTGAACTATGATATCAATCCTATTGATCGGAATGTAAACAAAGGAGAAAATATTGTGCAAACTTTAAAATAAAAATCTATTCAAGCTTTAAAATAATAATCTACTTTGGAAATCCACTAAAAAATAATCCAATACAAATATCAAAGTTCTTATTTTCAAAGAATAACGCTACATATCAACTTAAAGAAATCACTCTTTGCAAAACTTACACTAACATCTCATTCCTTACTAATCACTATATTTAAATATATGAGAAATCATTATTTCAACAAATAAATTCTAATCTTTAACTGTGAAATACTTCTTACATGTTACCTTTATAATCTTGGTAATGGAATCGCACTAACATACTGATTACAAAATGCTTATGAAAAATTAAAACCATGTCAAATGAAAACAAAAATTAGTTAACACACTTTGATGCTAATTGAAACTAGGAATCCTATTCTAATTAAAAATCTCGGGTCTCACAAATCAATAAGCGTTGAAATTTATCTCTTAATCCTATCTAATTTACACCTCCAATTCTACAAATCTTGAAAACCAAAAGGCAACTTCAATTAATTATTCTATTAGAGAGCCTTCTATATAAAAAAAGAGAGATATCCTATGATCTATTCCAATGATGATCAAACCATAACTCAAATAAATCTCATGCAAGGAATTGAAATGACTATGCTATGAATAGTTCTTAAACTATCAATTAACCGATCTTTAAAATTGCAATATGTAATTCAAACTAAAATACATCACTCACAAAATAAAGTTGGAAACACTACTTTAAAAATTATAAATGAAATGCATAAACTCTATCTACTCCCACACCAACTATACTCAATGTGAAATCTTAAATTGTACTTAACACATAAAACTCAATGCCATCACCGTAACTTAGAAAATTGTATAGTAATGCTCACAGTGTTTCAATCCTTCTCTTATTGTATTGGATCTGCACTCAACAGAATGTGAAACTAAATGTATCTGAGCATGTGTATACAAATATGACACTACAGGATTCATAAATAAACAAAGAATAAACTCATAACCAATCCTTGCGCATCCTTGAAATAAAAGTGCCTTTCAAATACTCCTGCGTTATGAAATATTGTTAAGAAAACCAATGACATGCTAAGAATCATTATCCAACAAAACTTTGATGATATCTATCAACTGAGAAGCGAAATCTATCATTTTCAATTCATATTTATAAAATATAGCGCAAGTTTAAGTACATAATAGAAATAACAATTCAGGAATCTAAGTAATTATACTGCTAAATAATTAATCAAATACAAATCTAAGATCTATGTTGGTTGCAAAGCTTGTTTCTAGGTGTGATGGGCCCTTTCCACTCAGAAAGAAAGTTAAATTAACTCAATTCTATTCAGAAATCAAACACCACAATACTTACAAATATTAATGCCAAATAAAAATGATGTATTAATGGTTCAGAATATAAATGGCGTATACATCATCATTGCTGCTCCTATTGTTGTAGTTACCTATTACATACAATTTATACCCTATGATAATTCCTTCCTATTTCCAATAAATGAAAATACATGCCATGGCTAAGCCATTTATATTATTTACAAGGTGAATCAATCATTTTCCTTAATTATGGAAAATTGCATATTTTTAACAAATTGGCCTCAAAGATATTGGCATATCTTCCTAACCATGGCGAATTTTGGAAAATGGTTTGTAGGGAACCTAATTTGTTATATTTTCAACAAAATACTTGCTTGGATTTGTCTCATTCAATTCCATATCCTCAGAAAGCGTGCCCAAAGTTGGTTGTTTGACTCTTTTTGCAAGATTCTAGAATTATGGAAAAACAATGTTTTTTTATGAAACTGCCTTAAAGACCAACATGTAACTTTTGAAAAAAAGTGAATCTTGAGAAAAAAATTTGGTTATAGATAATGTGTTATATTGGTAAAAAAACTCATTTTCTCAGATTTTCCAGATTCACCTCTAGTTTCACGTAAATCGAGGTCAAACTTGGAAGTTTGAAGCTGTGTGGATTTTGAGCAGAGTTGTTGATTTTATTCTAGAGCCCTGCATGTGTGACCTGGGTGAAATTCAACTCATGGGAAGGTTTTAGAGCATCATTTTGACAATAACCTTCCTTGTTTTTCCCAGGAAGCGTGCCGAGATGTTGAAGCTCCAAATTGGATATTTCCATACTCTTCTTGCAGCAACTAGTTTAATTGACCTGTGAAGGATTTTGGCAACAAAATCCTGCGAAAAATGAACTTAGAAAAACCATCATTAGAAAATCATGACTAAATCATCTTTAACCATAGAAAAGCTTAAGAGAACTAATGATAATCAACCACAAAGTATAAGATATGAATTGGTGACAAGTGATGGAATTATGGTGTGAAATGAGTGTAAAAGTGTCGAAATTTAGGTTTTGAATAGTGGTTTTGTATGATGGAAAAAATGGGCATATTCTAGGCCCAACATCCCCCCATTCCTAAGGGTTTTCATGTCCTCATGCAAGCAAATCTCTTGCTCATTGACAAATTCTTAACATTGTTTTGTATATGTTGGTTCTTGTGGGACACCATTGCCTAAATATTTGGAGATGTTAGTTATTGTGGATCAACACTACTTGAATACTTGGAGGTGTTGGTTCTTGTGGAGCAGCACTCTTCACATTTAATATGTCACACTAAGTTACTGAGCAATACAAATTGAGGACAAGAAATGAATGGATGAGGGAGAGATGATGGATGAAATGAGGCGGAGATGGAGATGGTGAATGGGTGCTTGCATACTCTATCATCGTAAGGCCAATGTTTATAGGTGGTTTCCTTTATCATTTCATGGAAGTAATGAGTTCATACTAATTCTTGTTATCATGGAAGGAGAAGACACCATAGATACTACTTTTTTTAATGCACCATAAGGTTTTTTCTTTTAACATGGTCTTGTAATCTAAGTATATGTGTAATGAATGGAACGAAAACAAAAGGATAATGGTTTACGAAAGATAGAATGCATGGAATGAGAAGTGGTGAATCATTAAGTTTCCTAAACCTTCTAATGAATTAGAGAATCATAAGCCAAATTTACCTCAAGTTTTACCTTTGTTGTTGATGTGCCCGGTGCTGAAAAATGAAGTGGAGAATGGACTGGTTGGAGTCGATGTGACTGCTGATTTGATCTACTAAAGGATGAGCTGAAAATATGAAGGATGAAATAAAGGTCCCCTTCTCCCCCATTCCTAAGGATTTTTATGTGCCCAAACAACTGAGGAAAGGTGACTACTGCTAGAAATGACAATGGAAATGTTGATACAAAAATCCAAACTGCTGCAAATCTGTGTTGTGATCTCAAAACCATATAGTCTTCAATTGATACACACCCATGTGTAATATTACATATGTGAATAAATGGACTCAATTTCAAACATAAGAAATAATCATTGGTTTACCGACCATTGAGGATGTCGTTAACCAATGTGAGATATCCCACCTTTGATGTCAATGGGAATCAAGGCACTAAGTATATTCTACTAGCCAAGAATGGATTTTTCGAAGTCGAATGGACTGCAAAATTCATCCACTAAGAAACATTGATGTATTTACTTAGTATATGACAATGATACCTACCATTAAGTCATGCAAGCTCCTAGGTACCTTATCTAACCCTAACCTTAATCCCAGATAATGTGCTGATGTCGATGGGACAAGGCTTGTTGGTAGGTGGGCCTTAAGGGATCCCACATCAACCAACTTGAGTAAAAACATAATAACTTAAAAGAAACACAATTTGAAGAACTCATACAAATTTACAAACTTTATTGGGAACATTTCCTGCCAATTACCTGATTTTCAAGCAAAGTCCATGTACAGTTGTGCCAGACAAGCTGGTTTTCAGAAAAGGACTTATTTTTCTCTTTACTATTTTCATTTATTTATTTATTACAATAATAACTTTCCTACTATACTGAAGAAAATATGTCCTCCTTCAAGTGAAATATAACTTCCAAAGAAGCCATGTGTGGATCAGGTACAAAGATATATTCATGCCCAAATTAAACATATAAAATTTAGAATGTACATGAGCATGAAAAATCAACAGTTTTGAAAGATGTGATACAAAGAGTATTTGAAGATGAGAGTGGTAATTTTACTGGATTGTGATATGGAACCAATTCTCAATGTAATCCTTGTGGTATTGACTCATTTCTTTATTTGGACCACTCTGAAATTCCTTCTCGATCCCACCAGACAAACTTTGATAATTGGTCTCTGGAATGCATACAAGGCTTGCTGCTAGGCATGGTGAATGTTCTTCGATCTCAAGTTTAGCTAGATGATACTCATCATATTTGGTACATAATGCATTGATATCCTTGGTAGATAGGCAAGAGGAATCAAGGGCGAATTCCAAATCCTTTTCTAGTTGTGGAGAGACAGATAATTTCCTGAATGCAGCTAGGATGGACTCTTCCTAAGAGGCTGATATCCCAGCGATTGCTAAAATTTGAGAAAGTGATTCGAGGGACATTATTCAAGATATCAATCATTCTTAAATTTGTCCTGCTGGTTGATGATCCCTGTTTCGCAACATGGATTAGTACAAAGGGGTTCTGTTGTGACCACCAACCCCCCTTTTTATTTAGTATTAGTAATAATGCTAAATAAATGGGGACCCTTAGTTAAAAAATCCAAAAAAATCAATTAGGATTTGTTTTCCTTTTCAAATAAAACTTTCTATCATAAACTTATAGAAATCCCTTAGAAAGAACATTAAGAAACACTTAAGTTTATGATAGATTACGATAAAATTGCTCTTTAAACAAAATAGCGCATCCATAGCAAAATGGTATATATCTTTTATAAAACTGAAAATGCGATTTTGCGCTTTTGCGATAATGCGATCCCAAAAGCTTATACAATAAAAGTATTGGTCGCAGATCGCATAGCACAGAAAACAGAAGTGATTAATGAATACCTTTTGCACTATTTTCAATTTTGCGCTTTTGCGAGATTTGCGATGTGCGCTTTTGCGCTATTGCGCAATTTCCGCTTTTGCGCTATTTTACATAACTGCGATGGCTTCATTTTGCGATATTGCGATATTGCGACATTGCGATATTGCGATATTGCGCAGCAAATCGCAGATCGCAATATCGCAGATTCATGTAGGCGCATTGTCCAAAGGCAATCTTCCCTTATATCAAAACTGTTATGCGCTTTAATGATTAAATTAAATGATTGGATTGATTATTAATGGTAAATGAGATTATGTTTGGATTGAAAGTCGTTTCACGATTAAAATATTATATTTCATCCGCTTTCACATTTAAAACAGTCTCATCACCTTTCTTATGCCATTACTCTCATTTACTCGTAAAACGCAGGCATGAAGGAGCAAACGTCTATACAAATCTTTCACTAAACACTATGGGTAAGAAGGAGAAGAGCTCGAGTTCTGAAAACAAAAAAATGGCTGCGCTGTATGTAGACACCGTTTGTAATAAGGATGCCGGTATATCCACTTGGGAAGGAATGTATAATCTGTAAGAAGGAGAAGAGCTCGAGTTCTGAAAACAAAGAAATGGCTGCGCTGTATGTAGACACCGCTTGTAATAAGGATGTCGGTATATCCACTTGGGAAGGAATGTATAATCTGTTAGAAGAAGAAAACCCTGTGGTGATGAAAGTTGTAGGTACAACAGGTTCTAGTAATACGTCTGAGGCAACCCTTAGAGAACTGGCTTGCTCATTTATGCATAGAATAGCGGCAAGGCCAAGGATTCTCCCATATACAGACATGGTGAGATGGGTACTGGACAGCACTGATATTTCAGACAGGCAATTTAAAACTCCATCTGAAGAGCTAATCGAGTCATTCTCCACGGAAGACGTGAGGCTGATGTATAAGTTGCCGGAACCTCATGCGCCTTATAATAAGAAATTTATGAAAGAATTTGCCAGAGAACATGCGAATTTGTCAGAATGCACACAAGAATGGACCAAAAGAGATGAGCCATTGAAGAAAAATAAACACGGGTGGACAGTACCAAAAAGGGATTTTTTACACGCTGTTCATAAGTTCAAATATCCAAGTGGGCAAATTGACACAGTTTCTACCACAAGATAAGGTATGTAAGTTTGCCAAAATTTATCCTCTATAGAGCTTTTAGAAGTTACTGAAGAAGCTGTTGGAGGTCAAAAGTTCTCAGAGAAACATAAATCTCTTCTTGAGAAAAATCGGGAGTTGAAGAAGACTTGAAATAACTGTAAAACAAAATGAGGAAATATTGACCAAATTCAAGGCACTTCATGCTGAGTAAGGAAAAATATGTGGAGCGTGTTCGGCACAGAGGAAAATTACTGCGAAAGGTCAAATCGATAAAAACGAAACTACTTTGGATAAAGTATGATATGAGAAAATGGTGAAGCAAAATCAAGATGAAATTGCAAAATTAATAACAGAGCAATAAGCTCAAATAAAGGAAA